>OY757257.1:2477496-2643908 GCA_963584085.1 Pyrausta aurata
ACAGAACTCGACAGGAGCCGTCTCATATCTAACAGTTATTAACTCCCATTTGCTTACAAATTTTCCAGTCGAATCGTGGATTTTTGAGCAGCAACGAACAGGGCTCTCGTAAAACGAAATTACGGACATTAAAACGGTCCGACCCTAAACGTGTAGAAATTATTAAAAGATCCATGAAAATGTGAGACGCATACCTATTTTTGCTGCAACTTCAAATAAGAGAAGTCTCACGTTACTGTAGTGCTTATATTTTTAGACAATCACGTTATAATAATTGTAACTGCGCTCGACGTAATTTGTTTTACATATTTCATTGGCAAGAAATTTTATAGCTTTCGGCAGACGCATTTGTGGTCGGCGTAAATATAGTGTTACACGCAGCTACAGCGGTATAAAATACATTGATACGGTTTTAATCTAACTCAATGAGTTCGTTACAAGTACTTTCTGAATCAGGTCCTTCAGAAGATCCAACCTCACCGAAATAGACCGAATGTGCGTGACCGTCTACCCCTGGTTGTCGGTCGGCGCTAATCGTCACTCATTCAATTGCTCTGTTGGCCTTTGGCCAGGACATCAGATGCCAAGGTTCGATCCACTTTTACATTGACGCGTGTAGTTTGCGAAATAAAATCACGTTTTCTACTACACCCAATGTATTGGTGGCCTAACATTTTTATGGGCGCAGAGAAAGCACCTCCAATACTTTTTGTCAACCGCGATTCCTTGCCGGTTGACCAACATAAACGAAGACAAACTTTCGTCAACTTCGCGCGATTTTTTTCACTTTCCGCAAGAAACGTGAGCTCCAGTTTCGTGATCTGAGACGAATTTTATAATTTACGGTCTGGTTTTACGGCTTTTAAACGGGCTATAAACTAATATTTTTTATAACTTTGCGTGATTGATTTGCATATCTTCCAAGTGGTTGTTCATTCAGAATTTTAGAAACATCTGTCTAGTCTGTGTTTCCAGACTGTTGGTGTGGTTTTAGTCCTAAGTATTAATAGTTGCTGGTGTTTCTCAATTCGTGGCTGCATTTAAGCTGGAAATTGCTTGGACTGATTTAGTTTTACGAGTGGCGCGCGCGGGTATGACGCCACGCATCCAGCTCACTCATTGTTACTTGTTATTATTAGTTCTCATGGACCGTTTACGTTGTTACGTAGGTCCCCCGCATTTTTAAAACCTTGGATAATTTTGTAAGCATGTTATGAGCAGATGTTAGATTTGGATTTCAATTCCGAAAGTATTAAATCTAATATTGTAAGCACTTTTTGTAACTGTTACTGGTCGGTGTAGGTAATTTTATACACTTGGCAAATAGCTTGAAATTCCATCATGTCATGCTCTGGGTTTTTTCTTAAATCCAAGCATTACTTTATCGGTGTCATAAGGAATTCAACAATAACATCCGCAGACTTCATCATAAATGCTACCTTATTTTATTATTCATATTACCAAAAACAGTCAAGCGAGAAATTCGCGACCGCGACCAGTCTATGTGACCTATTCGTGTTGGACTAATAAATCGCAGTAATTAGATATAGATTCGGTTTCACTTTTCGATCCTGTATCGATAATCCGTGAACAGCCTTGATCCGATTGAGCTTGAGATCGCATCGACTTTTACGATTCGTGTCGTTCGTACGGATTGATTGCCGCTGTAATTTTAAATTAATTCGATTTCGAACAAAAACACAGGCCTCATTTGCTTCGTCCAAAGATTTAATGTTTGCCAAATATTGGTTAAGAGGTCGCGTATCGGTAAAATCGTAATCGACGACAATTCACACGACGCACAGACTGGATGCGTTCTTATGAATAAATGTACGTAAAATTTTATTGTTGCATTGACACCAATATGTCACGCGTAGGGTCGCAATTATGAAGAAAAAAGTGGAAATATGCGATGAGGCTAGAAAATCGGAACAAGCCGGCCCTTATACGTCGAGTTTGGGTTGTTAACGATTGTCGAAGTCGTCGAATAACGGTCACGTGGTGGCAAAAAATGGGATTCAGTGTTTCCATCCTGCGTAATTGGCAGGTCTCATGAGGAATGTGGTCTGACGAAGATCTGTCCCAAAAGGAAAGACGACTGCCAGCGTCAGACTGGAGCCTATATTAAAATAGAATTTCAATTAACATCGTCGTGGGACGAGGAAAAATATTTTACGCCCAGTTCTTGTTGCTGATGTAGAATAGATAGCATCTTTGAATATTATGGTCTTTCTCGTTGGATCATTTGAAGTTAAATCGTTTTATAAATGTGAAGGAATATCTAGAAATGGAATGGAAGAAAGGTGTACCTAGAAAAATCCCATTTTAAGATTATAGTAATTAATTATGAGAATTCTTTTTAATTTATTCTTGTAGAAAATCAATGTATTGAAAACCGCTTTGTAAATCTAATTAGCAATTGATTGACACATGCTATTATTAGAATTGATAAATTTTATTTTCAATTCCAATTATTTGAACGCTTTGATTTAGGTTTTATAATTACTCAGTAATCTGCTCGGACGCGATGTATCTTGTTTCAAGTTCTGTTAAAAGGCGTGAAGCTGTATCTAAATTATTGTAATTAGTCAGTCTCGTGAACCAGATAGTTTTAAATGCCTTGACATTATATGAGAAAAATGACCTAGTCGAGAGTGAGTAACGGTACACTTTAATCATGGCATTATCCAGGTAGTAAGGAGTAATGGGACACAGGCCCCTTAACTCAGGAATGTGTGTTAAACGTATCTAAACCACTTCCGAGAAACCGTTCAGTGCAGTACCCTAGTTTTCTTAAAACATATAAACACGATGTACATATTCCATGAATTGTGTCAATAAAATTTTGATGGTCCAAGAGAACTGTTGTAAAATTTTCGATTATCTGCAACGAAAACAAAAAACAATCGCGTCCTACTAAAACACACGCAATGTTAATGTTCCGAGAAACTGTAACATGGTCATATTTGCCGAGAGTTTGTAGCATTGTGCGGATCATCGACCGTGCGCGCATCGATCGTTGGCGCACAAGATTAGCGCCTTGTCATGTCCAAACAAAATGTTTGCCGTTCCGATCAACGCTGGTTATCGAGCCCGAGCAAACACGCGTGTACGAAGCCACACAAACGCTGTTGACTTTCTTCTGTTGATTCCCACTACAAAACGTATGCACAAAAGTTACGTGAAAGTGTAATTTTGCGTTACTTTCATTTTTTGCCAATTTTGAGGCATCGGACGGCAACAATATAATGACCGATCGAGCACGAGTCTTTTATGGGGTGAAAAAACGGCAGCTGGCATCCCATATAGACTGGGCGAAAGGTGTCGCCACCTGCACCCGTCTCCAATAACCTAAGACCTAATGAATTACGACGAACACGGGCCAATAAGGTAGAAATTAATCTTTATTGATCGCGATTTAAGTGCGACCCGTATCTCTTCTGGTTAGAGACCTCAATTGCTCAACTCTGATAGATCTCAGTGACAAGCAATTAATTAAATTCACATTGAAGTTTTTCCGCGAATTACAGTAGCGGGAAAGAGAAAATTCCTTTACTAGACCGGTCGTAATGGCTACTGCGTTCTTAACGCCGGGAATGTAAAAGTTGGTGTTTAACTTCAAACTTATTTGTAGAAATGTTCACAATTGGCGAAGCGGGTAATTTGTGTTGTCCGGTTGGAGCTGAACAGGCTGCCATTGAAATACTACCACCCAAGCCGAATATGGAATACTGGCAATTTATACAAGTGCATCTGAATAAGTTAAACACGACCGTACTTGTTGCACCTTCCTTAACCTTATTGTAAAGTTGGACAAGAATTCCATAATAAAACATCGATTAAATGTCTGATTTTGAATAAAAAAATACTCTTTTGTCATCAAATTCGCTAATTACTAAACGACGTCCTTCCTTAGGTACATCATCATCCACACACTAGACTACAGAAAGACCAATGAAATATAACTAGTCTCGCAACTCTTCATCCATTATTCATTAATGAGCAGACGCTACCTTATTTAGCGTTCGGAAGCGTAATAGTTGCGCTTACGCATTAGTAGTAGACGCTTGATTATTGTTGCATTCTATTTTCACTTGGGCTTCAATAACGAATATGTGTCTTGTGGGTTAATAATTACCGAAAATATAATAATATATATAATAATATATAATTTTTCTAATACTTTCACGTTATAGTGTCGGTTAAATGTACCTACGGGTCGTAATATGAAAGGCAATAGGTGTTAATATTTAAATAATTAAAGGTTTCTGTAACTTTCGCGATGTCAATATAAATCAGAAATATAAAAATAAAATTTAATCACTTACCTCAAGATATTAAAGTGTTAGAGGGTCTAGCATTTAAAAAAAAATAACCGATTGGCTAATGTTACATTGTTTTAAGGGTTCCGTAGCCGAATTGCAAAAACGGAACCCTTATAGTTTTGTCAAGTCTGTCTGTCTGTCTGTCTGTCCGTCTGTCCGTCCGTATGTCACAGCCACTTTATTCTGAAACTATTAGCATCACACAGCTGAAACTTTGTAGAGAGGTGTGTTGTTCTAAAAGTGTAAGGTTTGAGATATAGACGCGTCCAAAGTGGTAAAATGGGCGTCACCCCCCCCCCCCCCCATCAAACTTTTGAACTAAGAAAGTGTAAAATTTGAAAAAAATATATGATGTAGATCTCAACAAAAACTTGCAACGAAAATGGTTTGAACAAGATCGAACAAGTAGTTTTTGAGATATAGTACATTTTTATCAACCGCAAATATAACTTTGTCTTTCATACAAACACTATGAAAAACAAATTTATTGTTGCGGTCAAAAAATATTGGGATATTTTCGCTAGGTGGAAGTAAGTGGACCCCGAATTCAGTTTAAGGGTGGTACGGAACCCTCAGTGCGTGGGTCCGACTCGCGCTTGGCCGGTTTTTATAGTGTTAAAGAGTTCCTAGAATATAAGACCAATTAATTAATACATAATAATAAAAATAAATTACTATTTGTTTGTTAATATTTGCACGTCTGCTTGCAGGCTGAATACATTTACTTTGTTTGCACTGTAATCAGTCAGGTATCAAACGACAGCCGGGCGCCGCATAATAATGGAATTTCTATTGTGTCTCGTTTACACATACTTGACGAGTTAAGATCCAATTTTATGTAAGTATGTACTCTCGCAAATAGATTTTCTGATTTCAGTATTTTTTTATTTGATCGTAGTATTGCATTACAAATTGACTTATCGCCCACTTCTCTCTGGCTACTTTTTACTCGAAGCATTCAAGAAGTCGTAATTCAACGATTATTTTACTAACTTAGCGGATTTCTGTTAAACATCGTGCGTTTAGTTTATAACGTTATTAAAACGGTTTATAGCAGAAAAAGACGTAAATAAGAATCACTTACGGTAAAACGACGTTCATTACACTCATTTTGATCGGGAGCTATAATTATAGACAGAGAGCCTACATTTATCAATGGCAATGTTTTCTCATGAAAATATAATAAGTGATTTGAGTGTGTGGGATCGCAAACATTCTGTTATTGCTGGCAACATCTCGTCAGACATAAAATGGCTTAGATGTGACTTATAATAAAATGTTAGGAACAATTTTATTTAATAATATTATTTTATAAATGTTAGGATCAAATAAACCCACGGTAGATTATACCTATATTTTAATAATGCAGTGTCCATTATTTATCTCGTGGCAGTTTCGTTATCCACGTGACAATACTGTGCCTTGCTATCTCAGTACGAGAATTAACAAATATACATATAATTATTAACTAGAGGCTAGAACAAATAATAGTCGGAGCCATTAAGAGATAATATTAATCTAGTTTCCGGTCATCCCATGCAGTCAGAAGTCACTAGATAATTCGGTCACTTTGAATGTATTTCTATTCATTGAACACAATAAATCTTTAATCGGAAAACTTCTTTGTTTAGGGAAATAATAGTTCCTTAACTCTCTATCTCTCTCTCTCTTTAAGCATGGTTACGTACGCACGTCACATGTCAACTTTTTTCATAAATGTATACTATATTTTGTTAGTGAAAGGGGCAAAAAAATCTATTTAGTAGTTACAATTTAATCACGGACAGTCTATTTTATAATATGTAGTGATAAAACATCTGACATTGAAATCGTATGCTTGTCTGGCGCAACAATACATATATTTTAAAGGTCAAAACTGTCAAGTTCAGGATCCGGCCAATATCAGACGGTCCGATGATCTTACGACCTGGCTTCGAACCAGTAACGATAGGGACGTTATCACAAAACCAATCTATCTAGCAAAGAAGCAGCTGCAAGCTAGTCGAAAATGCATCGTAACAATTGATTGATGAGACTCGTGACTTCTTGGTCTTATTGAAATGCCGTGGCCATTACAGTGGCGCCTTGTTGATTGCACACAAACTAAATATGCAGCTTGCGTAGTTTTGAATCAGTATTTTAATTAAAACTCGACATCACTGCGCTGCTGCTCCTACAGTTTAAATAACTACTCAGACGGATCGCGCTCGAAAAGTTAATGTGTGAAGTTCCTGCTTTTCGATGGCCAACTTAAGTTGTCACGAAATATTTTGCAACGTTTTCAGCATGAGTAACAAATTTAAGAGCTAGGCTCTTGTCGGTGGAGTTATTTTTTTCCAAAACTCCAAATTACGGTATAGTGTGGTAGATTACCTTTTGCCTTCCACATCTTATTTCTGAGTATCGATATTCAAGTCATTTTTACAAACAGTCTTTCAAATAAAAATCATTGTATCAGGCATCGACTTTCAGTACCTGACATGAAATGAATACAAGGTTTATTTTTATTACCAAGATGGCTATCCAAATCAATAATCGGTTTCATATAACTAAAGCAAAGCAATTGTAATACTTTTGTAATAGAATTACTTAGTTTTTATTATAATAAAATCAAGCTAAAATGTAATTCTTTTTGGAAATAAATAAATATTATTATAATGCCTTTGCTGCTACTGATGGACTCTACAAAGTAATTTCAATGGCTCTTGCTATTCAATTTCTATTATACATATACCTATGACCGTTGCTATTGGCTCGATGGCCATCAAGATCGACAATCGGTACACTTATCTCATTGCTTCGCTGCGCAGTGACATGCGGGCTCCGGATGATACGGGACCTATGAATAAACAAATTACGACCGTTTGAATAAGTGTTGATTTATATGTTCGACTCCAAGAACGGTGATGTTCCTAACCTACGACGATGCCGATGTCCTACGGAATAACAAAAGTTCTGCAACTGAATTTAGTATAACAATAAATAAACCGCACTGAGCCCGCGTGGTGAAGTATGGCTCGTACTACCTCATAAAAAAAAGTAAAGTAAATTAAAAAGGTAAATTGAGTCATTATTATTCAAATAATACTAATAATCGTCTAAAAAGTTAGTCTGCATTATATTTTAATTATTTGTTTAAGATGTCGATCGACGTAAGCTTACAACTTAGTAAAATTATAAACCTTAGTGGTTTTATACTAAGTTCATACCCTACTTGTTTTGTAAGTTTTTTTATTTGTTAATAAACGGAAAAAAAGCAGTGGGATTCTTACAGGCTAACTTTACTTTTTTATATTTAAATATTACGGAACTGTCCAATCTGTTCATTTGAATCGAAATAATTCATGACATCTCATTTCGAATACTTTAAAACTAGGGAACAAAGTATCATCGATAGATCGAAGTGGTATTGATATACCACTTGGTTGCAAAATTTTAACAGGAAAATACATGTATCTAGCCAATCGAATCTCAAAGGAAGTGCCACTTTTACTTATCAAAAACAATAGACGGTGCAATATCTAATCGTTATCGTTGTACTTCAAAACGATAAATTGCACCTATATCAACGGAAAATAAACGATAAAAGTTAAGCCATTATTCATCTCGATAGAACTTTCTCGAAGACACGAAGTTGCTGATTATAAGGAATGATTTAGGATATAACTTAGTTTAAATAGGCTGTAAACCAGAGAAAAAGAACGTACTACCTTAAATGTTGAAAATAAACGTATTAAAAAAATACGCTGATAGTACACCAAAGCATTCGCATGCGAAATTTGCATATGCTATGTCTCGCTCTAACATAGCTCAATGTGATAGTTGCATTCTTGTCGTTCAGTCGCATCGCATAGCTGCCGTAAGCGAATGCGTTTGTGTACAATAAGTCATGGATAGTGTGTGATCTAACTTTGTTTCACTTTAGCAAGGCACTCATTTAGTGCGCAATAGCTCTATAAATAGAAATATCTTTTTATAGAAACAATAGACGTGAAATAGAACGCCTTGTTATAGAAACATCAAAGTTGGATGGTCCAAATATGAAGCCAAGAAGTTATTATTAAGAGCAAACTTTGCTCATTAAACTTGCCTCCGTAGTTAGAAGTGGAGCATACATTGTCTCTTGTAGAACTTCGTGAGCGAATGTAAAATCAACTCTAACATTTAGAAGTAAGAGTTAGTTTCCTATGACGTTCGTATTGATTAAATATTTAAAAGCTTCTTGGAAGTTTATGCCCCATTAGGTTTTAAGAGCGTAAGACTTGAAACAAATATAAAAATCGTAATAATTTACCAATAAGGCGGAAATATTGTAGACGAGTAATTAATTTGCATTGTTATTTATTAGCTTTATTTGAGTGAATATTTACAATTACTAACTATATTATTATTGTTTGAGCTTTAATATCGTCTCTTTAAATAGGTTGTCATCAAAACGTTGTTGTTGATTTTATATAATTATATATGTCAGTACTATTTACTCTCATTATATCTGTGTAATAATAATGTTATATCCTACGTTACAATGCCGTTTGTTTTGAGTTTGCAATACGTCATAAGAATCATAATACTCAAGTAGATGAACAGGTTGGTATGTTTTGAAAACACTGCACTATTAGTTTTGCCTCAAAGTTTAATAATTTTGGTTATACTAACGAGATCTTTCCCACTTCGCTACGTAAAACCTTATACATACCTAGTATATTAGCCCTTATTTCTTAATGCATGTTCTTAAAAGTAGAAATCGAATATAACTGCATATTAGAATATATACAACATATCTAGGATCTACACCGTTGTGTGCTAGATCACAGGCCACCCATCACACCGATATTTTGATTTCAATGATCGATAGTTTGTTTTGACATTAATATGCTGTCACTTTATCTTCAGACGATAAACGTTTTATCTGCTGAAACACGTTTGGCTGACCATCGGGCTTGAAAGGCTAAGGCTTTTACACACTTCGAATATTACAGTGAAACATGTTAAGATAAAAATAATAGAATAACATTATTTTCTATTGTGTTTTGCTCCTTTATTCCGGTGAAAATGGCAATACAAAAAAGGTAATGGTCAATTCTACCGAATTAAACTGTAAGAGTCTTAGAACGAACGTCAAAGTAGGTTGAATTAAGCCCAAACATAAACTCATTGGTTTTTCACTATCATTTATCGATAGATCTAAACTGTCCTGTCATCTATCCTCTAGAAGTATTTAAATTGTTTCATGAGCATTAAATCCCTAATGTATAAATCCAAGTCGCTCTGTGTAAAAGCTCCTAGTGCTACTTAGCACCAACTGGTCTTTGGTCTCGGGGGAAAATAGGAAATCAATCATAGAATACAAATAGCTCGGCTGCGAACTTACTGCGGTAACTCTCACCGATATCGCTACCATAGTAAACGGTGAATTGGTATTGCTATAGCAAACTATATTTGTTAGCTTTCAATTTTGCTGGGTAACTCGATTTCATTGCGGGAGATCACTGGTTATAGGATAAATAAACTATTTCTTTTGTAAGGATTTTGCGTCTGACTTACATCTCAAGAAAATTGCTTACTCAGCATAAGCCTGAAACATATAAAGCAGATACTGATGTTACGCTGACAATGAGATGGATCTGGGTAATAATAAGATCAATATGAAAAAAGCAAAACAAATAGAGAAAGAAGTGTGAAAATGAGACTAATATACAAAAAGGAACACGAAAAAGAAATAATAAAGAATTTAACGCAGTGAGTGTGTTAACTAAAGAAGATTTTGCTCGATGCCTACACAAAACAGAAGATTTTTTACAGCGCTGCAGCATTTGAATGAGCCCTGTTATCTTTTGTGTAACTGCCTATGTGGCGCAGCGGTTAGATGGTTGCATTTTAAAGCGACGGCTGCGCCAGAGGTCTCGGGTTCGATTCCCGGGTCGGGCCAAAAAAATTTCCCCTGAGTTTTTCTGTTCAGAAATTCTCAGGGCAGCCCGGAGTTTGGAAGTTGGCGGAATTTCACCCCCGTGCCTCGGAAAGCACGTTAAGCCGTTGGTCCTGCGCCTGATCTCTCTCCGGTCGTGTCAGATTGCTGTCCCATGAGAGTGAAAGGAAAAGAGAGTGCACCTGTGTTTTACGCACACACTTGTGCACTATAATATGTCCCGCGCAGTCGGTTAGTCGTTGCGACTGGCCACCGAGGTCATACATACTTTGCAAAACGACACACCACAACAAGCCGTCACAATACCGCAACAGTTATATACCTTTCTGGCTAATCGCAGTCCGGCTGCGCACGCGCTTCCGCTGCGTCGGCAACGCAGAGGTATTCAGAGCGCGCATCACGCTTTACTGACTTCCATACCTATTTATAAGCGGGTCTATATTTGATATCTTGAATGAATGCACTGCGGTTGGAGTTGTCTAGTTGCAAATTCAGGGTTTGGTTTATGGTTTCGCTGTGTCTGCAAATATGCTTGCACCTGGTCACAACATGTTGCCTTTATTATTATCCTTTAGTTAGTGTATTTAATATTACAGCGCTTTCACAGAATATCATTTTGACTTCCGGTAATTTATCTTCATTTTACCAGATTTCACATAACCCTAAATAAATTAGAAATATTGGGCTTCTAGCTAAACTGAAACGTTACGCCTGAAATTGGATGATTACTATTTTAGTTCCACATGCAAAATATTAGAAACCGTCGCCATTGTTCTCTGTAACAACATCATGATGCAAATTGCAAGGGTCGGAATTGTCCCTTATGCAAAATCACACACTATACCTAACCCTATCCAAGCTTATGTAACATGACAGGGATAGAATGCGTTTGACGTTGTCAATACTCCAATAAATCCTACGGTCGCTTCTACCCCTCTGGATGGAAATTTAACAGAAATAACTCTGTGAATATGAAGGGTTGTCCCCTGTTTAATATTACCAGGGATATAGCTTGACGATTTATAAACCGTTTTAGCACAATGGGTGAGAAAATTTATAACGTGCTAACGTTCGTAATTTTATTGCGTAAAAGAGTTTGGAACAAAAACGGTCAAATAGGCTGTCATTACGGGATAAATGTAAATCAAATTTTATTAGGGTTCGGATGTTTGTTCGGGTGAGGTCAACATTCCCATAACCACCTGATTCCTGGACTTTACTTTGGAACTGGAAAGTAGTCGGGCTTTTTGACTTAAATGTTTGTCTTACATTATCTTATGTTATGTTGTTCGAATTTATGTCTTGGTTGGTTTGGCCTTTTAGCGTAAAGATAAAATTATCTTTCAAATGATTATTACTGATTGTGTACTTATTTTCATCGTAAAAAACATCACGATCGAAAATATATCGCGAACATTTTCGAAAGTGTCTCATTTTCCCTCCGAAAACCAAGCACGATCGCGTCCTTATAACTTTCGCATGCGCTTGATGAACCGTGCATGCGTAAATAATGGATCTGCGAGACGGAGGGGTGCCAGAGGGACATACATGACCCCCTCCCTTAGGACCCCAGAGGGACGCGTGGCGCGTGCGTTAGAGGAAATTCTGCGTTTGATAACTTCATCAATGGAAATGCAATTTGAACGGCTATTGCTATGGCGACCGTGGACGATGGTGTTAAGAATATGATATGGCTCTTCCTGCAAACCTATCATCAGTATTTCCTATCTTGGTGTAATATTGATATCTAAGTATAGATTGTGCTAGCAAATTTTTATTTGATTTCATTTCTTACCTAAGAGTTTTTAAATTACTTTTTGGTAAATGAGTGCAACTGTAGTGTAGTAAAGTCACTTTTTTTGATTCACGAATCTTCAAATGTAAAAAATTACAAAGCCATTCTGCAAAATTATGATATACTAATACGTCACAAAAGTCGATTTGATAATAATATACTCGAGCTATAATTTATCTGGCAAGAAATCGACCATCACTGATTTACCCGTGAGAATGCTTTCCGATAACATCCCTGCTCTAGAGGGAGCTACTGCCCTTGTTCTACAAAGGTCGCGTGCGCATTATAAACCGATTTTTCTCCGTATTTTTTAACAAAGCGTTGCGCGTTGCACAAAACAGTAGACACGCTGCGCGCGCACTGACAATGGCGGGGAAATTAATTGATAATTTGCGGTACTACAGTATTGTCGCTATACGTAATTATGGTGTGCAATTTAGTATAGTTCAGTAATCACGCTGACAGTTATCCTGATCTAGTATATTTCTATTAGTAAATATAAAATTGTTTGCTTGCTCTGAGGCGACTGCGTGAGGGATGAGTCCTTGTATCCTTTAAGCATTGTACACGTATTTTAAATTATACTGAAAGCGATAGATAAGTAGATATGTAATGCTGTTTTGTGTACTGACCATAACGACTGAAAAAGTCTAATAAAAATATATCTTCTAGTCACACTGAAAAATACCCCTCAAATTCTTTAACAAATGACACTTTTTTCGTAATAAAAGATTATAATACAAAACATAAACACATTAAATCCCCCAGCTGATGTCAACTAAACCTCGTTCTATCTGATCATTTGTCATGGATCAACCATACTTCAAATAAGCAACGGTTAAGCGCATACTGTGTGTCATAGACAAACAGGATTAGTATGAAAAAGTATAAAAAATACACAAAATAAATAGTTCCATAAAGAGTTACAGCAGAGGGGTGATGTTTTAGTTTTTGTGATGTTAATGTTGGTTTTAAAGATTTAAAAAGTATGTTCGAAAAGTTAAGCTAAAAAGTTTGAATTTTGTACAATTTTAATAATATTAGCATTAGCAATTTTATAAGCTACAAATCTTCGTCATTTTGATCGTTTTTTGTTTCGCTTACTCCAGGATATATGTAGCTACAAAATGAACGAGCTTCACAAAAATAACAATAACATTCACTTGTGGTGTTCTTATAACAAAAAATATCGACGCAACATCTGTTCGTCCCAAAGGACCGGTACACATTGCGCCAAACTCGACCAAATGCTTTTTTTTAATACAGACAGATACAGATACAGTCATGCTATTGAACGCTTTGATTAATTGTACAAACAGGTGTAAACAACCATTGACTTAGTATCTAAGTATTACTTATTTGAGTAGGTATATTGGTGTAGAAAAAAAATGCTCTTTCTAGCGTCACACTAATCGCGTGATAATGTTTTTCATATGTTTTCACTTTTGTATTTATGATATGAATTTAAACTTGTCTTTGTTTGCATTGGATCTTTGCTTTAAATACCTACTTGTGACAGTCTAACAGAAGTATATCGTCAAAGTTGTAAGGTTCAGTAATCTTTTTTACAACTCAGATAAAGTTGATTTATAATATTTTAGCTTAATCAGCTAATATTACCTAAGAATATGTAAGTGTAATTTTTGTTAAAAGCATCTTTAGAAAGGTATTATAAAGCCGAGGAATTTCATTTATTACGACTGTAGACGCATTTTACAAAACAATGCCCCCTCGGGGACACAGTTCGGCGATCACCCCACTTGCCTTTAGCAAATGTCGACGCGTTCCGTTACTCGCACTAGTGATGGTAATACTTGTCACAGCTCTCTGTGACATAAGTAAGTATCACATAGACCTGCGACGGCAGCAAAGTTACCATACAAATCGTTTATTTTTTATGGCAAACAAAAAAATATGAGTGGCGAAGAAGCAAATCTCGAGAAGCCAAATAATTGTTTATTGATCCTGATCTGATACATGTGTATGTGCACAAGGAATGATTGATTGTTCGTATCTGTTTACATTTTAAATCTTCAATGTCATTTTTATTAATATCTACATTGTCTCAAGTACGCATTTACGTAATGCGCAGACATATTGTTGATTTATATTTGCCTTGATAAAAAGCATAAGACAAATGACAATGCTTAATATAAAGTAATAACAAACATGCAATTTAAATTATATTAATATGCCCATAAAGAAGCATATTTCATTCCAGTTGATGTGTATGCCCTGTAATTAAGCTCAACCGAAAGATAAATTACCTCACAAAATTATTTTTCGTAAACAACTTGCATAACGTGTGATACATCGTAATGCATCAATTTTGGCTTCTCTAGTGCAGAATGATTCAGCAGACGGAAGTCTACAGATATTTTTACGTTCCACAGCTTCATGGGAGATAAAGCAAAGTTATATTTGTTTTCTATGACGGTGATCGAACGTATTGAGTCACGGGGATAGTTTTTTCGGGTGGTCACAGGTTTTCGCGGTGCTATTTTTAGATAACACATGACCAGCCTCGTTTCTTTAACCCTGGATCGCATGACATCACTCGATATTTCCCCTACGTTTTACCGTTCGGTCTTGCACCTCGGTGTGCACATTCCGTGACAGACAACACATGTGATACGTCACCTGTTGTCTTTGTTCCCATGGAAGGATGTGTTTTAAGTAGAGACGGCCCCTTGGTGTTTCACTTGATGAATTCAATTCGATTTGATCATGTTTGATAAGTGTTAAATTATTAAAGGACATGAGGTATGATGAAGTACGGAGACAATAGACGATAAATTACGTGTTAATGTTAAACCTCTACAATTTTAGTATATGGGTACACAAGTGTTACTTACCAAATCATACGACACGATCTCTCAATATTTTTTTGGCATTTCGACTCAATAACAACCGCGTATATTTGCCAATATATCAAAACCCAATATTAAATGTTTTATTTATTGCCCATTTACCGAAATAACTTCTTCGCAAAAACCAAAAATGGTGTCTTAACTGCTTTTTAAAACACCACTATGCTATTTCACCTCGCCATCGAAAGCCATAAAACCGCGTAATTGTAGCTATTTGTCGACTTTTATACCACCAGTAGTTTTTAAAAGCTTACATAAGTTATTTGAATGTCCCGTGTGACTTAACCCGCGTTTTATCGCCTGTTATATAACTAAAGTCGTAAAGACGCTTTGATTCTGGCTATTCATATTGCTCAAAATTATTTCCTGATGACGCATAGGAAATGTACGGAAGGTGCACATATTGAAATTGAATGGAGAGAAAGGATATAAACTTGATCGTTCGCGTATTTCGTTCCGAGCAACTAACGATTTGAAAGTCGTATTTTTTTGAATATTAATAAGTCAGGGCAGGGAATGGTTTCCGCATATATGTGAAACAAAATTACACTCTTATTAGGGGGGCTCACAAAATATAACTGAATGCTGTTATAAAACTGCTGAAATATCGGAATTTACTTAGCAGCACCAAAGGTTAGATTATACAGAGGTCCTAATTAGTATCATATTATAACGTCGTAGCTAACTAGTTAGCTAAACAGCAACGAAAGTGTTTGTGAAAATACTGAATAATTAATCACGCCTATTAGTTCCCAGTCAGCAGCAGCCTTCCATCATAGGAAACCATTAGGTCCGTCACCGTGCAAATCCATCGCAAGAGATCACGATCACCGAGCATTCCCATGCTTTTCAATTATTATCATTCCCACGGCTTCAACCGACTTCTGATTTAGCTAGTGACGTACCAAGATAAAATCTCTCTGTAAAGTTTGGGAAATAAAGTAAACAGGTAAAGCTGATCGATAATTATTTCTGAATTTTAAAGATGAATTGGTCTATGGCATTGAATTTTTAATAAGGTACGTAATTGTCGCATACGAGGTGGAGGAACGGACAACCCAAGACCAACTCTATGTATTGGCGCCTTAAAATGAGAAGGGCCAACTCTAAATGAAAAGGGAAAAGGCAAAGCAGAAGAAGAAGACGAAGACGTAATTGTCTTTTACAGATTCGCTGCACTAAACTGATGGTAATTAATCTCTGAAAGGATAAATTAGGAAGTTACGTTAAACCTAGAATATAATCTATGAAACACCTGGTACAAAAGCATGTCACATTTTTGATGTGACGTTACTACTAGTGATAGACGTGGGGGCAGACGGTATTTTTTTCAACAGAGGAATATTCCGAGCTTAATTATGTACTCTAATTCATTCAAGCAGTACGTGATATAATCACGTCACTAGCGCTGACATTATTACCTTACAATCATGTAAATATACGCTAGGTACTTTATGCAATGCGGAGCCGATTTTACTAGTTACCTAAAGGGTTCTTGAATCGAGAATCAATTTCTAGTTAAGATTCGTTTACTAGAAAACGATTTGACGTAGAATTTGAATGTATAGAGTTACTCAACACGCTACGATTTATGCGATCAATATTTTAGTTTATCGGAAGATTGGAATTCGTTTTGTAAATTTAACTATTAATAACGATAATTTTTTTTCAAAATTAAGCAGCAGACTGTTACTATTCCATTAATTTTTGTATTAGTAAATTATCATATTTTTGTCATATCTTTGGCCACCTTATATCAGACACATTATGACACTGCGATATCATCACTTAACATTTTCGGTATGTATGTATCTAAGTTATGATTAATTGCGTATCAAACAATTTCTATCTTCCAGTAAATATTTTTCAAGCACAACGCTTTTAATGTCAAGTTGCCTGATATCTTCGAGATTGCTTCTCGGCTCAGGAGCTCTACTACGATAAACAAAATCCGTCAATACGGTTATCGTTTTTCGGATCCGAAAGATTTTAGTATGGAATGCTTACTACGAAATGCTTCGAATCCGCAAAACGATTATCGTACTGACTACTGACGAATTTCGTTTTTCGTAGCAGGCCTTCTGACGCAGACGTAATATTTCCAGATTTGCGTCCATCTAATAAATCATACGCGTGTAATTTATCATCACCGCTTTTCGAGAATGTTTTACTTCGTATTTTGGGACATCCTCTATCTATTGTACTAAAATATCTTACATTCCACTCTGTATCAATTGGGGCAAGGTTCAAAATGAGCATATTCGTGATTGTTTGAAGACAAATGGGTCTATTTCAGCGTCTGCGGATTCGCGGAAACTGGCAAACAATGTATTTATCATATTGAATTGTGTACACAAGCTTTGTGAGTATTGGCAGTACTTGGACCGAGAGCTATTGTGCAATACTTGTAACAATTGAAGAATGAGATGACGACAGGGCAATCGTGGGAAAGTGGAGTTAATTGTATGATTAATAAGGTGACAACAGAAGTTCCTAAGAATAAAGTAAGGTTTTATTTATTTTGTTCTTTATTGCCCAAACAAAAGAAAGTACAAATTGCGGACTTAATGCATGAAGCATTATCTACCAGTCAACCATTGGGTGAAGTAGAAACTATTGAGGCTGCGTAAAAGAACACAAAATAAGCAACATGTATTATTATAAATATATACTTTTTGGTTTTTTTATATTCTCAATTCTTCTATACTGGGAATCTTCATCGCATATCAGTTATTTCCCTATAGGATTCCATCACTTTCAGTGAACCTTAAAAAAAAACACCGTTACCTTAAACAACGAGGGTAAGAAATAAGAATCAATTTACAGGTCAAAATAATACGTTCTGTTTTCTGAAACTGAAATAGAAAACCATTTATCAGCCTATTAACATAAGACACGATTTATGAATTATCTTAAAGTGGCTCTCATAACTGCACTAAACTGTAATTTGTAATCTTGCACCGGCCCGGCTGCCTTGACCCAAAACGTGCGCGAATCGTCGCACGCGCATACAGGCAGCGCGGTTCACGAGAAAAATGCATTATCATTAAGATTAAAGTAATGGCTGATGCGGCTATCAGCCAGGTTCAAGAGAGAGACACTGTGACTTATACTCGCATGATTGCTGATAAATGAACCGTGTCATAAGGGCAAGTAACTTTAGACTCTCTTACGGTTTAAAAATCTACTAAGTTTCCAAAAACATCTTTACGAAGGGGAATATTCAATATCTAACTTGAATTATTTACCCTCGCCACAAACTCCTCTCTGGACTTTGCAAACCACATTTCACGTGGGATATCGCAGGTGATATACCGATCTATTTTCGCTACGTGCGCAGTCCTACCGCGCAGCTTCCCTTAGGCTAAATTGTGTCCGTAACCCCAACCCGAGGCGAATTTATCACTCGTCCTGCCGCGGCGTGCGCCTGACATCACAATGGATCGTCCGTTCCCACTGAGCCATGATGCCCCTTAGACTCGCCGTGGATATGGCTCGATGAGATCAGCCAACTAGTTAAGTTCATAAAAGCTCAACGTTTTTGCACTACAATAAAATTAAAGTTTATTTGTTTTAAGTACAACTGAATCGATTCCTGCTGATTCGAAAACACTGACTGCAGTCCGGACCACACTCAGTTTTATCAAACCAGCATGTGTCTAATTAAATACTAGAATTTAAAACGATTAAGGTGAAATGCTGCGTACGTGAATGTCTCAATGAGCTGAATGTTGAATGTTCTAAAAAGATCTGTCACTTGCTTTTTAAGGAGTTATTTCAACAATCCTCGTATAATGCTGTCGAGGCTGAGCAGTTCTAGAGCAAACCTGGGCGCTTATAATATAGGGGCTGATCTCTTCATGCTGTTGTCATTATGCCCCTTACACCACCACAGGTCGTGACATAGTCGCGTCTCCCATGTTTATTGCCCATTGAGTGTAATGATATTATTCTGGCCTCGCGCCTAACTTGCCGTGAAAGTTCTTGTGTGCTTTCGTGTTCTTTTATCCTTATTTGGGGGATAGTAAGATTTGTTGATGAGCTAATAAATTAAATTGAAATTGTATTTGATGAGTGAGCTGCTGTAAAATGTTCATGTGCAAATTTCCATCAGTGCAGTGCATGTGTAGACATGTGTCACGAAATCACTTCTAATTAATGAATCAGTCAACCGCATACTTACTAACCATGAAGGTATGACTGGTAGAGAATGCCATACGGCATTAAGTCCACCTTTTGTACAGTTTTTGGTTGTGCAATAAAGTATAAATAAATAAATACTTATAATGAATAGTATAGATGTTTTATTACACATTACTTAAAATATAGGAGGTTAAGGCATTCAAAGCATACGCAATACACATAAAAACTCATTTTTGAAGCATAAGAAAGAATCTTGGAAAGCTTTACAAACTCCAGTTTGCTTAGTCACCCTCCACAATGACCCCTTTATTTACTTAAGTTAAGCTTTAAAATTACTAAGAAAACTAACCGTAATTCTTTCTCGTTTGATAATGTCATCATTAGAATCAGTCAGCCGCATCCCACGACTTCAAACGTGGTTATCTGTTGCTTACACACATTTACACACGCTTTAGTCCGCCCACAGATGTAATATATCAAACGCCGCGTAACTCGCGCTATCACAGACGAACGCTCTACTGGGCTATCACTGAGCTCATTAATTTAAGATAAACATGAGAATTAAAAATATTCCACACAGATTCTGTTTGTTACGTCACTTATGTAATCATGTCATCGATGTTTAGTTAATTTTTGCGTTTCACTTTAGCGTATTTTTCAAACAACTTTCCTTAAGAAACCCAACGCAAACTTACGCAATATATTTCATATTCTGACAATTATTTTTCTAGTATAAACGACGTTGGCAGGTTTCACACCTGGCTAACAAGGGACATTGCCTAAGATTAGCCTTTCACATTAACAATTTCCCTGCTAACGGTGATTAGTGGTAAAACATGCTTTTTAACGCATAGTGGTGCAATTTGTCACGTAATGTACTTCTAATATCTGCTAAGCACGTGTACCCACTTAGGTCTGTAAGTAATAGGACCTACGGTGATTACCTCACTTGCTAACGAATATGACAGAATTAGCTTACTGGACCTTATCGTGTAAACCTATCAGAAATTAATGGAAACTGGATTTTCTACAGACTTTGAAAATTGCGAAATCATTCAGTTCTATAACCGCATGTCAAGAAATGCCTATAAGAACCACGATATTAGAAGGGTGTCTACGTGTTCTGTGGTGACTAATAACCACAGTTCGACTTAGACCCTAGATCTTAGATTAGAACCCTAGGGACTTTCTAAATGTCACAACCTTTTTCAACTACCTTCTTCTTCTAAGCAGCACTTAGCCATCATCCTCCAATATTTGTGGAAACGATCCACCCTGATAGGCGCATAGATCCATCGCAATTAACATGTCCACGGTACGGCGCGTGACTCACGATCAGCTCCCGTCGGCGCCTGCGCAACCCGGGCGTATGAGCCATACGAGGTACTGGTATTTCGTCTAGACGTTGAATGTCATTATTAAACGAGGAGATATGAGGCATGTTTCTTTAGAAAATAAATCACTTGCAATCATTATTAATCCGTCAAACCCCAAAGTCATCATATGGGATGCGTAACACTTGATTCTGCACCCGGTGCATGGCACATCGATAAACCCGTTTGTCGCGCGTTTTACCGCGTCTACCTAGATAATTTATCTCCACGTGCATGGTACAGTCTTTTAATATATCTATAACGCGAGGTCGTAGACAATTTGTCTCTAGTGCGTAATGGCTGCATTATGGCTGCCGTTTTTTATACAAGTTTGGCAGTTTAGGAAAGTTAGCATAGCGTCAGATAAATCGACATCTTGCGATCGTTTATATACTTATATCTATCTATACCGCGTCGCGCGCGACGCGACAAGCCAACCCATGCAACGGGTGCTGGATCTATTGTGTCTGGAATCTCGGTGCTTGACTTATTAAATGAATAAGTGACACAATGTACATTTTTTCCATTCTGAAAAAATATTTTGAAAGTGCTTCGAAAGGATGAAGATATTTTTTTATGTGATTACAACCCTAATTAAGCATAATTATTGTAGTAACAATAGGCAAATGTTTAATATCGTGTCATGTCAGGAGGTCAAGAAAAAGGTGCAAAATTGAAAAATCTCCTCCGACGAGAGCCAAGCTCTTAAATTTGATGTTGATGACAACTTAAACATCTGGGTGAGCTCGTGCCATTGTCAACTCGTTTCTCTTCCAGCCTGGACTTCCGTAAAAAAAGTATTGGTAAACTAGATCTTACGGTAATATAAAATATTCGTATCGCATTACATTTTTAGAAGAATACATAATGAAACTAAGAAGCATTTTTTGTTTTAAAAGCCTTGTGTTGTCTGTGCTAGTTTAATGAGTGTCTACGTTATTTTTTGCTATACGGGAAGTATTCGTACGCTATAATTCTGACCTAATGAATAACATTAGGCATTCATCGATGGACTGAATGATTAATGTTGATTTTACGGAAAGATAAAGTGCAGCTGTATAAGAAGTATATGTCAGCATTCAAAATTATACAACTTGATCGAAATAAGGTCTAGCTTGTCATTTCGTAATTTATTAAGGCACGAAAAATTATAGAGGAATAATATTTAGAAACTACAGAAGTTCGTATTTCATTTTGACTTCCAATTGTTATGTATCACTGTCTCTCTGAGACTCTGTAAGCTCATCCGAGTTTGGATTCAGGAGGCCTGCAACGAAAAACGAAATCCGTCAATACGATCATCGTTTTGCGGATCCGAAGCATTTTTACTATGCAATCCTTACTCCTTACGTTTTTCATAGTAAGCCCTCTGTACAGGAAATATTAATTATTATTTGTACCCTTACGAGATAAGATATGACAAGACTTAAGTACTTACGAACGAACGTTCTACTACGTTCATCTTTCCACTGTAAAGTACAAAGTATTAACTTGAAAGAATCAAAATTTCCGACCATTTGATTCTGAACTGGTTCGCCTTACCTACTTGCATCGGATTATGACATAATACATCATTCTATACTCGGTACTCCGGAACTATCACATTGGAACCATCGCAGATCTTTATCTCGAGACATTTCGCCTGAGGCTAACTTGTAACGAAGTTTTATTTAGAGAGCGATTCTAATCTTCCGATGAAAAGATCCTATTATGCACTTATGACCTTGCAATAATTTTGCGCAATGTTTGTTGATTTGGTTTCGTGATGCTGTTAACAATTAAAGACAAGAAATCTAATTTAAGTGTTTTACTTCAAGATTAAAGGATTTACAAAATAGGTTATGTGTTATTATGGCGCTGCCGCGCTGTCGAGTGTCGCCGCCCGCGCCGCGCCTCTCTCCCCCCTCGTTCCTCGCCCCGCGCGGTGTTTGTCTACACGGCGTAGACAGATGCAATATACTTTAATAAGAAATGAGGCTTATAAACCTAGACAAATGTCAAAAAAATCGATCTACAAATTTTGAATCTCTAATCGTAAAAAAGATCCTCATAGCACTCGTATTAAAAACAATTATTAAAAAATCTCTGTTTTTTGAAAGAGTTCATTTTCAGATCGGTTTGGTCATCATATCAGGTTCATCAGAATTATTCACTTAAATTTCTTGCCATTATAAAAAACTTTCTTCCGGATACTCAAACAAACTCAGGGTTTGGTATTTAACTATTTTAAATTTGGTCCACTGAATATTAACAATTAGCTCAGTACTTATAAGTCCTCATTAAAAATACTATGAGAGATAGTATTTTTATGGTTAATATCATCAAAACCAAAACCCGTTCAGAAAGCTCATGATTAAGCATTTGGTTTACGTAACCATGGTTTTCGTTATCGACCGGAACGGGGACGTCATCAAAACGTCTTGAAAGTTCGATCGTATCGCGAGTTTCGTAACGTACCGTATCGAACGAATCTGTAGCAGATTTGGTCCAAGTTTAAAAGATGATCCTTAAAAGCTTTATTTAGATATTTTATGTGTAGATGACAAGTAAAACCAGGGTTCTTGATGTTGTAATGTGACGTACATTTTCCTGAGATATGAAAACAATTGTTTGATGGATTACAAAAAAAAATGAATAAGGACGGCCGCAAAAGAAGGTTTATAATAGGTGATGCTAGTCACTTTTTTTTCAACCTATTTCATCCCACTGCTGGGCAAAGGTTCCCCCCCAACACCTTTCATTGGTCTCTGTCAGCAGCCAATGACATCCAATCTCCCGCAATGATGGTCAAGTCGTCACACCACCTCTTTTTGGGTCTACCTCTTCGTCGGTAGCCATCTTGTTGTATCCATCGCGTAACGACTTGGGCCCATCTATTCGGGTGCATTCTAGTGCTAGTCACTAACATAATTAATTTATTAATGAAAGTTTAGATATAAGTCAAATTTCACCCTACCTACTACTAAAGCCATAATTTTCATTTACATCAATAGCAGTCTTTCCAGTTTTTGCGTGCTTTCTACAGACTGGCCTAAGATGCCAAATTGTGATATAACGTCACACGGCTTCTTCTATTAGAACCACTTTAGCTTTCCGCTTTACCGTTTTCCACTCTGCCACAACTGACCTACTATAACCG
The DNA here is from genome assembly GCA_963584085.1 of Pyrausta aurata. Classification (NCBI taxonomy): domain Eukaryota; kingdom Metazoa; phylum Arthropoda; class Insecta; order Lepidoptera; family Crambidae; genus Pyrausta; species Pyrausta aurata. The sequence continues at coordinate 2,501,068 of OY757257.1, forward strand.
CCTTAGATTGTGACCACATTATGTCAACTTGTCCGTGTCATGTGCCGCCTCGCTCTTATCTCAAGACTTGCAACAGGGCAGCTATCTTCATAGATCTTGTCCATTAAGTAATTCTTTCGTCTACAATGACTTGCACCGCCGCGCTCTCCTTACCTCTGTTCTGTATCGTCTGAATCAATTTAGAATTCTGATTGTCTTTAGACATGAAATCTATTGTGCTCACTCGAACTTACGAAACAACTTTTACCCAATAATTTACTGCAGATAAGCTCAAGACCGAGCTTTCTTAAGAGGGTTTTATGTATGCAATTTAAAAGCCCGTAACATTAAGCCAACGACACACAAACTTTTTCCGAATAAGGAATAAGCGTTCGTTTTCCGAGCAAAAAATCTATAAAGGTCCAGGCAATGTCTTTTGATTACATAAAAAGCTCACGACGTCGTGGTCACGGAATGCGAATTCTTTTTCCGAATTCGGGATCGGAATTCGGAAAGCCGTATGTGGACGGTTTAACTAGTGATGTACGTACCATTGCAACATTGTGTTATTTATTATAATAATCACAAACTGCTGTTATAGCGAGGTGCATAAAAAGATGACACACACAAAGTGTACAAAAAACACCAAACAGAAAATTCTAATGATAGCACAGAATGAAACACCAACTGAATAATTCACATACAGCTCTGGTATGTAGTTTGTAGAACACGTGTGAATTGAATTATCAAACTATCACGTGGTGTTGACTATACAACGAATGAATGGAGGAATTCTCTGCGTACACTTGTGAGTCAACCGCCAGATTTGTTTACGTAAATAATATTTATTTAACATGAACTTGCAACCGTGTAATTTGATTTCTTTACATAATCATCAAAATACAAGTGTATACCACCTAACTAAACAGAACAATTTAGCTCTCTACTGGGATTTTCTTCTTTTATTTATTTATTTAGTGTGGGTTTTCTCTTGACTCCAGACCAAGCTTAAGTATCAGTATTCACTGATTAGTGTTTTAACAAATCAGTGAATACCATATTTCGAAAAGGAAGCTTTTTTTTACTCTACCTACAGTGATAAATCATTCACTAAATGTAAGATTTGATATTACCCTTGAATGTAATTAATCGCTCTATTTTTCGTCTCGAAATCTTTTTTTTCGACTCGCAACACATCACTAGCGTGGCGTGCATTCTTTCCATCGTCTTTACATGGCCAAATGATTCAGTTGGGCGATGTTCAGTCATGTACGGAACTGTGATAACATCAGCAATCTTTCACAAAATACATACGCCGTCATGGGCATTGCACCGGTTTTAAATTTCCGCAAAACACAATACATGGTGGCGACGTAACCAAATAGGCAGTGGGGTAATAATTGATTCCGCGAAAAACTTTCCATCTGTTATTCAGTTCTAACATCGGCATGTGTAGTGTTGTAATGTGGTGTGTTAATAACGTATTTTACGTCACAAGGTAACTACTATACCACCACTACGTGCTTATCTGAGGAAGTTTTAAAACGATTACTTAGATATTAACCACCTTTAAGTTTACAATATACCTTAGAGCTCCAGTTAAAAGGCAAATAAGTCTTACATACAAAATTTATTTTTTCGTTGCTATTATGAAATTAAACCCATCACTAAAAAGTTTTGTGAATTTTGTATTACCAAGCCTCAACATACAAACGTTGATGGGAATTGTTAAGCAATTTGTAGTTCTTAGAAAACTCTTAGCAAACGCATTGAAGTTATTTTCACAGCCAAGTTGCATTTTATTTCAAGAACACTTACAAAGTCAAAAAGAGTTCCATAAAATTACAGACATAACCTTCTATTTTTAGACATAAGGGTTATTTCAAAGCAAAAGTATTTCGTACCTGACTTTGTTCTGGGAACTTTTCCAATGGAAAATGTTATTATTGGAATATTTTAGTGTATATCAGCTACGAGTTTTAAATTTTCCTATTTGTACATTTCTCAGAGTTCCTTTGAAATTTTGCACAATGTATTGTTATGATGTAATTGTGTGTGTGAAAAGCTTTTTGGTTAGTAATACATCTGTTAGTGGTAACAGAAACATCGGAAACAAGCAACCAAACAAGTTATTTAAATATACTCGTAAGTAAGCCTAATAAAAAATATATCAAACGATTCTCAAAGTAAAGAGCCATGTCGTTAATAATTATACTTGACTAGCTTTTGCCCGCGACTTCGTTCGCGTGGATTTCAGGTTCGTCCCGTCTAGTAGCGCAAAAAATGTGTTTTTTTACGACCTAACATTAGAAACCTCAAAAATTGTAGCCTATATGTTATTCTGATGTATAAGCTATATTGTGGTAAAGTTTCATTCAAATCCATTCAGTAGTTTTTACGTGAAAGAGTAACAAACATCCATACATCCATACATCCATACATCCATACATCCATACTTACAAACTTTCGCCTTTATAATAGTAGTAGGATTAACACAATAATCTAGTCGCTCGTTTTGAATGAAGATGTTATTCAATCGTTATAAAATTGATTACTTGTAAACAAACGTTATAAATAAAGTGGAAGTTAGATAATAACCTCAGCGATTGCGACTATTAAACAACTAATGACTCAATTCATATATAAAATACGAGAACAACATTTCCGGTCGGTATATAAATAAAAAAGCGAAAGCTCACATGCGATTGACCATAGTATACGATCGATTTAATTATGCTAATTCAACTATTAATTAACAAGACAAGTTCATTATTTAACAGTTTTTAAACATCTTTCAAAATCGTCTATGATTATGATTGTTGAAATTTTCGGAGATTTGAAAGTTTTTTTAGTGAGGAAAAAGGTTGTATTTGATAATTTCATCAATTTTTCTGTTTATCTTCAGTTTTGACGTGTCCCGTCCTTATGTAATTTCCGAATGTCGTCCGTAAATTCGTCGGCAAGAAAACAAATTCAAATCCGGTGGACGGTTGCACAAGTGACAATAACTTAGCCACAATCACGGGATGTGATGTAAGAACACACGAATTAGTGAACTGGTACAGTCCCAAATAAGAATTAGTGGCGGTCTGAAAGGCTAGTCCACGTTTATACTCGTAGATAACCGACACCTAAGTCCGAGAATATGATTTTCCAGTGAGTTATTACTACTACGTATAGAGAAGGTATGGCAAGCAAAAAATGTGTCGCAAAATACGACGACAAGATTGTGACGTTTTCTTTGAAATTTGAATTTCGAATTAAATTCGAACTATGAGTTGATGACAGTGTCATCAATTTTTTACGTGCACAAAATTTGTACGCGATGTCAGTTCCATATGCTAGTATAGTAATAGTAGTTCAATGTGATTTTCATATCCAATTTTAAATCATTTTATGTGACCAAATCATGGAAACATCCATGGCGGTTATGCAGTTTCAATTTATTGCCTATAAAAACAAATCTTATACGTTTCTAGATAATCTTACTTTTACGACTGCCCTTTTTATTTACTTTAAAACAACATATAACGATATAAACGTATATATGAATACACATTTATTTCCTAATATAATTACTGTAATTATTATCCATAACAGTGTAAAGGTCCACGGGACCTTTAGCAATAATTTATTCTTAGTCAGCTTTAATGTCTATATTGTTATTTCGTAATCTTGACATTAGATTAGCCAGAGTCTGTATCGAATCCATCTGACAGTGGAATAAGCGTGCTTAAATTTACTTTGCCAGCCATAATAACCAAAGAGAGCCTTGACTCTATAGTTTCTCATTCATAATTCGCGATTACTGTCATTCTAGCTAGTACCTGCGCTAGTCTTTGTGGATTGGAATAATTGCTTATTGAAAATTTACGTACGTCTGCTAGCAAATCGAATCGTAGCTCAGAACGGCAATCTGGAGGATAACCATAATATCTTGTGGTAGAGCCATAAGAAACTATACTACTCGTAATTTATTATCTCATTCGTATCGTAAATGTCACTGTTATGGATTTCAAAGGTATGACTGGTAGAGAATGCCATATGGCGTTAAGTTCACCTTTTGTACAAACTGTGGTTGTGCAATAAAGTATAAATAAATAAATAAATTTCATCGTTGTAGATTTAAATAATATGTATGTATAAATAATGATTTGAAAATTATTTTAAGAAGTATGCGTATTTTTTATACCTAAATTATGGTTACCCTGGTCTGTCTGAATCGATTGTAATAATTTTAATAGAAATCTGCACGATTTCACCGTCATTTGTTTATGATTAGAATACGCATATTTGTATGTCTGCAGTTTTGTTCTCTGATTGTGATATTATGGTAATATTTCGATTATAGTTTGATTTACTGACATTATGGCAAAGGTTGAGTCAATGTTAATGACGTCCTTAAATTCTCGAATACAATAATGGTTATGAAAATACAATTCTTAAATAGGCAGAAACATGACCATTTTAATAAATGCGAATTGTTAGTTATGTGCATAAACCTTATTTACACATTTATTTATTTGACAAACGAGGTAAATTAGTGCCTATAAATTATACTTTGCCATAGTTAGCGATAGTTTACTACCAATAGAAGATAACAACAATGTTCTGAATAACCTAGTCATGTCTATTAAATTACCTATTCAAACATGGGAATTCGAATCAATTTACAACATTCATTCATAAATTCATTGAGAATAAAATTCAAATGCTCTGTTTTGATTAACACATTTTTTTTTTTCAATGGGGTTGTAGTATGTTATTACATTGTCCAATTATGTTGAAATATGGCATTACATGTGTAACTAACAATAAACTTGCTTGTTACAGGTACGTTGTCAGGGCCAGAGACAGATGCAATCATTAAGACCACCGAAATACGGTTGCAGAGGCGTTGGCGTAAGTTACAAACGAGGCGTTGACTATGATTTTAACTACTTTTATCGACTGGATTGTAGGTATCGAAATTTTTACATTGATTTTTTTAATTAAGTCATAGACGAAGTTAAGTTAGAAGAATGAAAGTTACGTTTATTGAATAAAGTAAGAAATTTCTCTCGAACTAACTGTTTTAGTAGCTTGGTGTGATTTCACTTTGATCTCGAATATGGCCTGGAGTCAAAAGCAAACCCATACTAAATAATAAAAAAGATCAAAGTTGTTTTTGGTTAAATCGAAGAGAATTTATAATATCTTGCTGCTTATTTGGCAAGAAATTTAAATTTTGATATACCAAGGTAACTTTTAATTATTATCTACTTATTTTGTGATAAAATGAGTTAAGCAAAAACAGATTTTTTATTAAAATATTTTAGCTACTACACAGCATTAGTTTACTTTTACCAACATGGTCAAGCCACTGGACAAAGCCTCCAATCACGATGTATGAAACAATGAAGCCAGTCGTGATTTTGAATCCCGGAACTGTCAAAAAGTTCTATAATGAACTTGACTTCTCCTTAAATAGAGACTTGCTAGACAATTGATTGATATAATCAAAAATAAATGGTGACTTAGATGCGAATGCGGTGCTACTAATTTGGTATGCAAAAAAGGAAATGGTAAAAACAAAGGGTTTTGTTCGTCACTTTGTATCCTTTGAGACGGTAATGAAGCTTCAGTTACGTTCACGCAAATGTGTGTCGAACGTAACTCTAATCTGAGTTCAGAAGTACGTCACGACTCACGTCGTTCAGTCTCTGTCAGCGTAAAAAAAACACATCGAGAATTGAACCCAAAATTTGGTTAACCAGATTGTGAAATTAATTTATCAACTCACTGGCCTTAATAAATAAAAAAACCATTAAAAATATTATCGCATTTGAACCACACTCCGCTCTTGCGCATTACTAACCAGACAATGACTTTTGTGTCAGTTTTCCGACACAGTGACTCACATGACGGTTTTTTTATTTTTGCCCATTTACATTCGTCGCCGAAACTGCGCGCGCGCTGATTCATCGGATAAGCATTGTGATTGGCTTAATGTGCTGATTGACAGAGAGACACGGTTTTACATGACCCGTTGAGATGACAACGTTTTTCAACGCATTGAATGTAAAGTAAGTAAATTTTAAAACATATTGAATGTAGAGTTTTGTTGTGTACGTTCCTGGACTACTTTTCTTCCTACCTAGTTTGTGTCATAATTTGGTTTAACTCGTCAAATATGTGTAAACGAGACACAATAAGAATTCCATTGTAATGCGACTCTCGGCATTCGTTTGATACCTGACTGATTACTGACCAATGTTTACCTTCACATTTTAGAAAACTTGTAATAAGATATTTTTGTAATAAAGTACCAACTAGTAAATACCTGGCATCGCTCGTGATTTTACAACAAAGTTTCATCATAAACTTTCGATTCAATTAAGTAGACATAGACATAAATATTTTTTTTAAATATCATTGACAGTTGGCTTGACACATAATATCTGCTGTCAGAGATATATCATCGATGACTGCAGACTTTAGCGATGATTTCACGCCGTGTCGACTTCGTAATAAGTATTTGTTTACACATTTATTACGATGACCTCATAAGACGATTAATTTTAATTGACTCCGAGAGAAGAGCTGCGTAATTGTAGTAAGGTCATTACACTAATTTTGCTTTAGATACGAAGATGAATGAGTAGTGGATTACTGTGTGACTATAATGTCGAAATATTAAAAGGAGACGGCGCGGTTATTTTTTTATACTAGGATTACACGAATTAAAACTGGGCAAAAAGCACGAAAAATAATTAGGTTCTCTATCACAACGCCTGTTGTGCGCAGTCCTTTAGTTTAGTTTTAGTATACTCTCGATAGTGTGAAGATAACATCAAAATCTTCTTGTATTTGTTAACACCCCCGTTCTTCATTTGCAAACTTAAAGATATCAATCAAACTGAGGTCTTTAGAAATCAAAATCAACACCCTGGTCTTTACATGCAAATCGCTTAGCGTCATCATGAACTTTATGATTTACGATATGCGAGCTAAGCGAAAGTGTTTTGAGGCAACTAGCGTCTTTCAACGTCCTTAATGATTGGTGAGGCCTATTCAACTGTTTTTGTGCCTTTTTGTACCTTCTCCGCGGGTTATTGACCTTTGGCTAGTGATGGCGAGGTGTTAATGTCAAATCAATGTCATGTCGATAGGTGAGGAGATATAACATTGCGTACTGACCTATCGAGCCAAGTTGATGAGGTAACCAAAAATGTGTAAAACTTTACATAGATTAGGTACCCATCCTGTTGGGCTTGGTTGGGTAGAGGATCTTGGCTTATTTTATGTTTTTTTTTTGCATTTATTGTTTACTATTTCGACACACTTATCAATTAGGTACTTAACCGAGCGGGTAACCTGATTGTATTACTTTCACGATTCCTCAAGAAATTTTCATACACACAACATAGTATTAGTTTGAACTTACGGCCTGTTTCACAATGTCTGAATAAGTTTCCGTACTAAATGCTGTTCCATATTTGAATTATACGTTGGTTAGTGCTTATTTGTCGCTGGTGAAACCATCAGTATTGTAGCCAAGACACAAAAATGTGAAAATTCATAGACTATCTTATCGACAGTCCCTTTGGCCCAACACTACTAAAAGAGCTCGACCGTAGCTGCCTATGCTATTACAATGCGGTCATCGCTCTTTGCGAAACACCAGATTGGTAAGCATTCATTGTCAAATTCTGCTATTTCGAACTGATAGGCAAGTACTAGAGGTAACTGTTTTTTTTTTCTTTTTGTTGAATCATTTTGTAACGTTATAGGTCAAGGGTTAGACCCTTGACCCATAACAACCCTTGAAAAATGCATTATTGAAAAATAAACTTCGCTTAACGTAATATATCAGTCAGTGATATTGTTAAGGCTCCGATACAGTACTTAAATTACCTCGTTAATTAGTGCAATTGAGCGTAATAAGTTTTTGTTTTATATATCTATAGATAGGCAACTACGCATAAATAACAGTATCATAATATTCATAATTCATTTGACTTATTGAACTTTGTTGTTGCCTTTAATCCTCAATCCTGCATAGGCTTATGATAAGCACAAATGAATAATTTATTCCAAACAAATCACCTGCGTGCTAGCCTAAGCGCCTGTTAAGCTGTCGTTCACATCAGAAACAGCTTCTGAATTAAGCGAAGCGTTATCAAACCTTCGATTCTAGCAGAGCGAGTATTCGGCCTAAACTTAAAATTAACGCCCAATTAAATGCTCAAACAGTTGTGCAACGCAGTCAGTGCACCCAACATAACATAACACAATGTTGCTAAAATACAAAAGCCAGTCAGCGAAGACACTGATGCATTAATACTTACGATATTACGACCACTTTGTTTATGTATGTCAGTTTATCATAGGGCTCTATCCTAATCGCTCTACACGTAGAAAGCTGGTTACCAGCGCTTATCGGCACCGATCCGCGCAGGTAGTCGGCGCATATAGTTTCTTTACATTTTGCCGAACCAGCGCCTGTAAGCGCTGAATGTCGGCGACAAGTTCCGACCCGAAGCGCTGGGGCTGCCGCCATTTGCTGCTTTCATTTTCATTCATTAGCATTTCGTTTCCACCGTTGACCCGCTTCCTTTATGTAGAGGTTACCTGCGCGGAACAGTGCAGATAAGCGCTGGTAGATCGGCGCTGGTAACCAGCTTTCTACGTGTATCCTTTCCTTTCATTTTAGATTGCTTACAAACTGGAAGTATAAGACAGATTTAAGTAGACATGCAGTGGCATAGCTGTTCTTAAAGAGCTATGTCGTGACGGTGCATTTCACTAACTTAACCAAGTAATTTATATCGCGGCTACCGAATAAGTATTCACGTTAGGCCGTGGGTAATCATTAAAATAAAAAATAAATTAACTCCAACAACTGATTCCAGGAGAGATTGAGATTATCATAATGTTTGATGCTGATCTTTAATGAGCGGTTTATTTAATTGTGTGATTGCGTTGTTATTAATACATATTTCGATTAAAAACCAACTATAAGGTAGTTAGATGAAAAAATGATTTAGTATTGATACAAATGTCAGATGTTTTTGGATATGTATAATGATTAGCTAGCTCGTTACTAATGAGAATCTAAAACATAGCTCATGTAAAAACAACGTTAGAATCGTAGTAATAATGAGCCCTGAACCAAATATTGCATTTTAACTGGTATGAAACTGAAAAGCAAGCAAACGCCAAACATTATGTGCGTAAATTTTCCGTAACACTTCCGTAATCGGTCAAGTAACGTAACAATGGTTTTCATGTTTACGCTAAATTCCGCTAATTTGACTTTCAAATCGTATAATGTGGACCATGTTGTCGGTAAAAGTGGAAAAGGTGCGAACGTAATTAATGTAAATAGCTAACTAACCTGTTAGTTGTTTTTACATGCTTTTATTGTCTGTATTTTTTACATTTACATCTACATAGATACATCTGGTCGCAATCTCCTTTGAAAAACAGACTATTAACGTTTTTTAAATAATAAATAAAATGTTCTCTAAAAGGGTCATCCATCATCTCCATCTGTCGGTGGAGCAATTTCCAAAACTCCGAATTAGGTTAAAATTAGGAAAAAGCGTCAATTAGAGCTAAAAATACAGTCAAATCCTTTGTAACTAACGTCCCTGTTTCAAAATAATAGAGCCAACATTTAATTACATAGAGCTTTCAATTTATTTAAAGAATAAAGCAACTGATGTATTTTTAAGGAACATTACCTTTTCAAAGCTAGTTAATCCAACGTTTACTATTATTTTATAACAGCCCTTTGCCTGTCCATTCGGTTACGCTTCCACTGAGCTGAATATTTATAGTTCGGTGCGCTAAACATCTAAGGCCTGTTTTGCATTGTGCATATAGTTTGAAATTATGCATTCTCGCGTTCTTCAAAAAAGAAAAGTTAAATAAAAAATAAATTTTAGTTAAACCTTCATTGGTTCGTATTTAAGTTTGTAGCGTCATTGCCATAATGCAGAACTCTACCTTTATGTCCTAATTCCTCTTCAAGGCTCAGCATGATATTTTCGACTTCATTTTAAGGCTGAGAGTCTGTCTTGGCAATCCGTAAGCGTATAGTTATGTGCGTATTACACTACAGTAATTTTGCGTATGTATTAAGTCTTCTCTCGATCTGAACAACAAAAAACTATATTGTAAGATAGCAATATCGTTTCTCTGACACTGTTGAGAGACCTTTAGTGAACTCGAAGCGTTGGACTGTACCGACTTCCGCGCGTTAGGCTCTGTTTGACAAGCGGTTAATAGTTTTTTGGCGCTTTTCGACTGTAATTATGTGTTGGTTTGGTGGCTGGTCCGTTTCTCGAGCGTAAAAACGAGCGCGGAGATGTTCGCACATACTGGTTTTAATAAAGCAATTGTGCCATTGGGTTTAAAAACAATCCTACTGTGGCTGGTAAACTAAAATCATATTTATTAGCATGAAATAGGTACTTGTAAATTTTAGCCCCTCATTAGAAAAAAGATACCAGGTTTACATAAATAAAAAATCACTCTATCAATTACAAAAGTATACCTACCTTCATTATTGAATGCTAAAGACACTTGTTTTGTTCTAAACCTAGTTCTACTTTTTAGATATAACGGTTACCTAGAAACGGTAAGAAACAGTTAATTTTTTGAGTTCGGTATCGGTTTTAAACTGTTTTCTAAAATCTGTAATTGTATTACACATTATGCAGGATCCTCAATGTACTGTTTATCTATGTTTTTCGTGATGTCAGTCCATTTCATAGATTTCGCATATTTGCCACAAACTAAGGGAAATAAACAACCCAACGTAAGCAGAAATCCAGATAACTGCGCATATAACAACAATAACATTGTGTGCAACGTGCATTCCATAAAGCGAGTTATTCGCAAGACCATGTAAATCGTAAATAGAATATTAGAAGTGGCTCTTTATGCGGACTACACAACAATGGGCAAGCTCGCGTGCATCGCACAAAATCTAGGGCTGACAGGTGGCGTATTGCGATCCAACTTAATCAGTTCAATTTCCAGGCAGTTCGATTCCCACACAGTGTTAACGAATATTTTCAACATAATAATTTGACAGTAAAGCAGAGCTGCTTCACTTAAATGTTTGCGGCAGAGTAGATGAAACACTTCTCGTGTGCTAACAGAATTGACCTGAAAAGTCTTTATCTAGTTTTTTTAAACAAAAACTGTGAAAACTAGCAACCCTTTCACAGCACAGCGCCTATACCGTAAGTTCGATTGCCTTTCGCAAGCACCGCTCACAAGTGTCCACGTGTGTGACCACGTGGTGTGACGTCACCAAAGGTCACCAACCCATCATACATGTAAATAGTTCATCCGTAGCCCTTATCTAGGTTTGAACTAAAACTGCCAGCACTAGCAACCCTACCCCAGTCAATGCCTATACCATGTGTTTGATTGCCATTCGCAAGCGCCGCTCCCATCACGCATGGCAGCCACGTGCTCGACCATGTGGTGACTGGTGTGACGTCACATACCCCTCAGGCGGATTGTAAATGGCACTCCCGTTCACTAGATAAGTTGAGTCTCATCTCTAGGCAGCAAAACTCGAAAGCTGATCGATATTCTTTATCATTGCTAGTAGTAGCAAACTCCCAATTTCTTGGTTGATATCAAATCCTACGTGGTATTGTATTTTTTGTCATTAAATTTCTCAAAACCATTACCCGAAGTCAGGAAGATATCGGTTGCACTCCTCTTGAATCGTTGGCTCTGCGCTCCATCTCTCTCTGATCGTGTCGTCATTCAAATGTCAATGAAGAGAACAGAAAATTTACTGCCATCTTCTTCTTCTTCTTAGCGTGCCGATGGAAACCCATATGGAGAAATTTTATAAATTATTATTTTTTATTTTTTATTTTTTTTTACTGCCATCTTTATTCGATCGATTGCTTTCAAGAATTGTGTACTTGCGAAAGTTTACATTAAAGTATTTAAACTTCTTAACCTCCTTAATTATTGAATTTTTGATTTGATCCAAATTCAGCATTGTGGTGAGAACTCGCTGTAACGCAATATTTTAATGAGATATTTAGCAATCTCTCATTGTTTAATATAATCTACATCTTTAGTATTTTAATTTAACCTTCCAGCTTAAGAAATACAACTTTCATTTCGTTTATGCAAAAAGTTGCCATTTTATAATGTGTTAATTAATTTAATTTATTGCTTCTGTTTTCATTATTCGTTTCTAACTTACGTAACAATACTTCGCTGACAGGTTTACAGCACAACACTTTCGTTTGATACTATTATAAAACTGTATAAATCAATCATAAATAGCGGCTTCAGTCTGAAGCACAATTTTTTTTTTGACATTTCGCCTCGATAAGTATTTTTTATTTATTTTCTGCTGCATCATATATCCTTTTAACTTATAACCTAGCTATATCTTTCTTAAATCTATTTTTTAAGCTTTATTCAAAAAATCTTCTCAATCAATAAATACACGAAATCACCAATTTTGACTCAGGGTTTTAGAGCGCCACCTGGTTGTTAGACAGATTAAACTGTGTCGAGACTTGCACAACAGGAGTGTTCGAATAAAATTTCCTTGTTTAGTGTCTTGAACACTAATGATTATGATGCACGCGCTTTCGTTGTCACATTTGGTATTTAAATTGCTATTATTTTTCCTCATTTGTGAATTTATGCAAATAATAATTATGAACACATAATTAACTCGCTTAGTTGTTATGACTATTGCCTGCCTTGATAAATTTATTCTGATTGATTGGACGTGATTCCGAACGCCTCATCATAATGAATACTATTGTAGAATTCCTCGGGCAATTTTGTGCTAATGTACTTGAGTTAGGCGGCGCAATTTTCATATCATATCGAGGTCAAATTCATGTCCGGTGTTGTACCCACGTTCATCACTTATCAGGAGGCCAATTCTCGTGCAGTTCGTATACGAAATAAAAAAAAGTTCACCGATCGAATTTTCTTTTTCAAAGAAAATACAGTATTGCTTTATTCGAGTCACGATTTCTATGCATTTTGACTTCTTTCGTGCAGTAGTTTTTTCACGTGAATATATTACTTGTTTTTTTTTCGGTAAAACAGTCAAACTCGTAATCGAATTACCACACGAAATAAGTTCGATCATGCGAGAATCGGCCTCCTGGTTACAAAAATAAAGACTTCATATTTGAAATGCGACTTTTGACGAAATTATCTCAGCCAGTCACATATTGGTGCATTAGTAGATTTTAGAAAACTCCTATCTCTCTTCTCTCTCTCACTCACACACACATATTATTTATTATTATAAGTTACTTATACGTATAAAAGTCTTTTAAAGTCGGTTTATTTTTGCATATAGACCCACTAGGGGCACTTATACATCTCCCAACATAGGCCCTACCACAGCTTCGGGACAATTGTGGACTAGTGCTGAAAAGAAACTGCGCAACAAACTCAGTAAGTTTCTTAGTAACCGATGAAACAACAACGTCCAGAGGCAGTGCGTGTTCGTATCTAGTTGCGTGGGTTCGTCTATCTCTTTCTTTCTTTTTAATTTAAGAGCTATGCTCTTGTCGGTGGAGTTTTCTCCATTTATCTCTATTCAGAGCCATCTCCTTGACCTCTTGGTACGACTCGACGTCCAACTTTTCCTTTATTTGGGTCATATACGCTCTTCTAGGTCTTCCTCTTTTCCTTTTCCCTTCAATCTTTCCCTCCATCGTCTATCTCATATGTCCATAATATAATACAATCGCGTGCTAAATAAATAAACACGTAATGAAATAAGTGCATAATTTAAAAGTATGCACGTAAGTAGGTACGCACGTAACAGCACAATTGAGCAAATGCACATGAATTACGCTAGTACATAATAAACATATCATCACTTTAAAATGCAATTTCTATAAACGTTGTCTTATTTTTACACTGCAGGAATATTGACATGTTATTTTCCTGAACATTATGGTAACAACTAATATATATAAAGGCTAATAATATAAAAGTAATCCCTGCTTCTGCTGCTTCTTCCACCCAAAAAGTAAACTCTTAACTGCGATAGTTATAGTGTCAAAGCTAGCTATATATTAAGTGATGTTCAACAAGTTCACTACATTTTTGACTAGAATATTATTCCTACCTACTCAACCTATAGTCTCTAAACATGACCCATTTCGGGTAATAGGGAATGATGTTATAAGCCTCTGAAAGGATCAATGCATAATCTTGTGTTACGTTGTTGACGAATTCAAGTGCCAATACAGTTTCAATTTCAATAATTATGAACAGCTAGTAAACGATGACTACGCATGCAGCGTTAAAGTGCTATAAATATTCACCAAGAACCCGCGTGATTCCTATGCATTTCAACACGTAAACCTGATATTTTACTACAACAATGTAAAGTTCGTAAAATATTGACAAGCTAAAAGTCTATATTATATAGACGTTATAAACAAACCAAAAGGCAATCCATATTACAATTCATACTACTTTATGCCCAAAAGCACTAATACGTACATATCAGTGATATCAGAATACATAAATGTACTACTGATCGTAAATCTAGAACGTTAACGTTAAGTGCAATGAAGGGCTGATAAATGTCTTCATGTTCAACTAGACAATGATGTGTTTTAAAGATAGACAAGTTTCAATTATAATAAATTCATTGACGATTGTTTCAAACTGTTATAGCTCTCATGAGTAACGACTTCAAATAATAAAACCCACTTGAGCGTTTGTCATAATAATAACAAGAGTCTGGTAACTGCACATATGTTTTAATTACGGCCGATTTCAGTCATATTAATTACATGTTGCATTCTTGTATTTATCGTCCACACTAAATATAGACACGGGTACAGTCAACCGCTCATGTAAATACATTATTTTCCCTAAGCATGTGTAAATAAAAGTGAAGATGTTGACATGTGCTTGTTGCCGTCTGTACGCGGCACGAGAAACAAGACGGTCGCTTCTATAAAACGATTGTTTGTAAGACAACTGGACATTTGAATAGGTTGTGGAGTAGTCATGCCATGTTTGTAACAAAAAGCCTTGCAACGCTTATAGACCATCCAGGGTTATTTTTAACTTGCATTTTTCTCCGCGACGTCGTCGCCAATCTTAGTCACCCAGACCTTACAGGTTCTACTTTCTGGTATTTTATTTGCGTTCATTATTCCGAATAGGACGTTTTTAGCGTTCGAATAAATCCGTATTATCCCTTTAATGGCTTCTCTAAAGTATCAGCGTAAAATCCTGACTATTTCCCGGAGAAATGTTCATACTTAGTTTCATGTACAGTGACTACAGCCTAATGTATGACCATAAAATCGCCTGTATTAGAAGTTGGCCTA
This sequence comes from Pyrausta aurata, assembly GCA_963584085.1. NCBI lineage: Eukaryota > Metazoa > Arthropoda > Insecta > Lepidoptera > Crambidae > Pyrausta > Pyrausta aurata. The sequence goes on from OY757257.1 coordinate 2,516,406, forward strand.
TAAACTGCTATCTTTATTCGCCGTTTCCTTGTAAACAAGCAGGCAGAGGTATAAATTATAAGGCGATCTCACTAAATACGACCGGAAAAGGCGTAAGGTATTTATGCGATGAGCCCAGAACAACAGGAATGCGGATTCGATATTATCCAACGTGCTATTAGCAATATATTTGCTTTGGTTGTATGTAGCACCAGATGCAGGCAATACGCGTCTTGTAAACCGATCCTGGAAGTGCTTAGTCGAATATCGGATGGTTATTGAACTCAGTAGGTGATTATTACTGCTATTTCGACAGAGTACAGAATTCGTGTTGCAATATTTAGCTCTATTTGTTTCGTGAATAATAAATCTGGGTGTCTATCCTCTTTAATTTAAAGTTTGTTTAAACAATAGGACTGAGTTTTAGGCTACCTTCAAATATTTTGCATTTCCCGACAAAAATGTATGCTTACAAGTGTCAGCTGGCGGTTTAGTATGATCGTTAAAAAAATTCTCACACTACCGGTGTCAACTCGTTCTCAATCCATTTAAAATTGCCCTATATATTTAACTTGAGCTCCAATATACTTTGATTAATGAGCGCTATATCTTCGGTAAGGACGCGATTCAGAAGTTAAGAAGTATAAGGACGGGTTTGTCAAGTGTCGGATACTTTGAGCACTAAAGCCTTAAGTATTCTCTTGTTGTGGGATAATAAGCTGTTCGCTTAAGCAGTTGCCTATTTGTATGACGTTTATCGCAATTAAGGAGTCCAAATGTGCAATTTACTCGACGTTAAGTTAAATTTTAACTTGTTCCTGTAATTTTTATATAATTTTACCCTCTTTTGCACTGTCCATAAAGCAAAAACTATTCCGTTCGAAACTGCAATTACATTCATAATTCGAATACAATTTTATTACAAAATTGCTCATAATCTTACCGGTGAACATAAAAATTTAATTGTATGTTTAGCGAAATAATAGTTTTATATGGCAGCTTTACGATAGACTTAATTGCTGTTATTAATTTAAATGTGATAGTAATTATTGTAATGGATTCAATAGTGGACTTTTAATTTAAAGACTGCATTAAAGTTTAGTGGTAAGATATCAATGATATCGCTGCTTTTAGTTTCAATTTTTTTTTACTTTGTTTGTGCGAAATTGTAGTCGTAAGATTTCTGCCTTTCCTTGAGATGGTAGAGTCATAATAATTTCATTTGGTATAGACATTGCTTATGTCGATTACAAATATCTTGATCTATTAAACATTGAAAGGCCGAAAAAGTCCTTTGGAACAGCTATAGGGTATACCGCGTAATTGAAACCTCGCCTGCGGGGCAAAAGGGTGCGGGCGGAGACGAGAGCGCGGTTAGTGAGCGGCGCGGGCGGGTGTTACCGCGCCGCCCGCACCTCTCGCGCGACCCGCTATCGCCTTCCTTCGCGCTCCTGTGCCCCGCAGGCGAAGTATCAATAAAGCGGTTTACCTATAGTTACACAAAGTTTAACGACCCCAGAATAAGATCAAATGAAGCGGCAGACCTGTCGCTTAACAATTTAATACCTATTACATTGATTAGGCACTTCCACATGCCTGAAAGCTGTTATTAGCGTTCAATGGAGTCATTAAGGTGCGATTAAGTGAATCGCGCGAATCGCGGACGCTAAGGCAGCTGCGCAAGCGCACACCTTTCGCATTTGTTGTAATTGGTGCACTTTGTGTGCTTGTTTGTTTGTCTTTGCTTGGGAAATGAAGTTGTAGGGAGTTCATTGACTCCCAAGGCTGTTTGTGCTAGAAATTAAAGAAATATAGAAAATGAGTTTATTAATTTAGGACATCACAAACACACACAGACACGCATTTAAACGATTAAATGCTCATGTTTTGAGTGTATTGATTGTACGTGATGGCTGAGCTGATATCTACTCTGCTGCTTCTTTCTTTTTCTGACACTTGTCTAATCAAGCGAATTGCAGCATAAACAAGACAGTGATCGATTAAAAATTTTGCTCGCAAAAATTGACTATCTGATTTGAACATTTCAGCGTCTGTAAAATACTTCAAGTTCAAATAAATAGATACTGTTCAAAAGCCTATAATGCAACTGTGTAATCGTATCACTTTTTTCGATCTAGTAAAAAACAAGCATCGTTTATAAGGGTTCGCGAACCAATTTGCAATACAAATAAAACTGCATAAAGCCACTTGCGCTGTTTTACATCGAGCCGCAGTTTCGACGCTCAAATACATGACAGATACATGCATGCTGGATTGACAGGTACAGTGTAGTACATAAAATATCACTCGCATGCAATTTAAAAAAATATCACACGTCGTTTCTCTTCAAGTTTTGGAGACAAACCCCTCAGTTCCATTTAATAGAGACGCGATTCATTTTTCAGAGTTGGTTGCGCTTTGCGCTTTGGTACTTTTGGCTGCTATTAACAATAATTATTGTTATTTTTACTATTGCTATTGCGCACTCTACATATTGTGGGTCAACGCCTATGTCCTAAACTTATGTTTTAACTTGTTTTAACCTATAAAATGTATTATTTGTTATGATTTATGATATGATTTTTTTTTTGTCCGACTGTATGTATTTATGCACAAATGACGGGTGATCAATAAGATTGCGAAATAACAAGCTGCTTCAATAAATATTTAAAATGTTGCTTGTATCGAACAATGTACTTTTATGCACACTGGCACATATACATCGTAAAAATGTTTCAGTCAATCATTGTTTCGACTATTCAGCTGTCCAGTGAGCTTTTGAGATTAAGATTAATAGGTGTCAGACGTGTATTTAACCTGCAATGTTGTAAGACATTGTTTTTACAATGCGCATTTCGTTAATCATACATTAGGTCACATGCCACACTTTTTCGTGTCAATCAAAAACTTATACCTTGCTAACCTTTCATTATATTACATTTTGACCTGAGTGACTAACAATTTGTTTAAAAATAATTGCAGAGGGTTTTCTAACGTTATTGTTTTTTTCAGTGGCGATGCCATAAAATTTTCACCGCATGTTTGTATTTGGGATATCTTAAAAATAAGTTGTCTCTGGGAAAATTACACTTTTCATCTCTTTAGTTCATTTTATAATTTAATTTCTTCGAGTCGCCCAGCGCCGCGGTTGACATTTACACATATCCTCGCCCGATTTACGCACTCCGTAGCTTTATTTTTACATTTTTACCGCGTTTAATATAACAAACATGAGCACTTGTCCCCTCTATCGGCCACTCGCATTAATTCACAATTTACGGCCGCGAGACGCTGACTAATTTCACCAAGGTCGGCGACGATCCATTATTATTTATTACCTTATAAATGATACGAGTGACACACCACAAAAGAAACCCTATCGTTGGCCATTAAAGTCCACTTTTACTTTTCGATAAAAGTACAGAGATCTTTAGGCCCTTTGCAACTGTGACTCATAAAGTGAATTACTTGGGTCCCATAAATAGATCTTGCATAGTTTTTTTGGTGTGCAATTATGTGTGGTTGTTATTTAATTTATTTACTTGCTGAAGTCAAAGCTTAATGCAGTCCCTATTTGAGAACGCGTAGTTAGAGTTGGTTTAGAAATATTTGAACAAATCCTTTTTTTTTTTTTCACGAATCTATAATTAAACACTTTTGTTCAGAGGAAAATAATTCTTTTTAACTGAACCTCAGAGTTTCTAATAATACTCGTAGCTTCTGTGTTTACTCTTAAGTACCTGCCCTATTGCGTAGTTTTGTAATTAATCTATTCATGTTGCATGCTCTCCTGGGCCATGTTCGTCTTCGAGTAGCTCGTTTGTTGGCTCTAGTGCTGTTTATATCGATTGTCGATTACAAGAGGAACAACAGCATTGCAGCTGCATTCGTCCCAGTCGGATCGGCTAAAATTGGCCACTGAAACGCTAGTAGTAGGTAGAGGGCTTCGGTAAAAAAGTTTTATAATCACATTTTTCATAGTTGATTTTTGTTTTTATAGTGTTTTGTCACTATACAAACTTAATAATATAAATTGCACTTGTAAAAAGCAACTGTGACTCTGTGACAGACGAGGAATCGAACCATAACCATAGGCCCGGATAGCGTGTCTTACACACGGGGTTCGATTCGCAATTTATATTATTAGATTTTTCATATATTTACCGGATGATATCGAGTTGATAGTAGTTTCTAGGACCCACATAAGTGAAATCTCGAAGCTCATTATTACTCACTTTATAAAAAAAAAACTTAGCTCATGTACTGTCTCTAGATTTTTAGCAATTGACACTTGCAAGAACAAAAAGATTCTTGAATATATTTTATTAGGTGTTCCACAAAAATAATAAAACAGTTTTTTATCGATAAAATCCGCCCACGACACTATCGAATGCTACATCGTTATTTATTCACGCCAGAACAGATTTACTAGATCGCTCGCCGCTGATTTACGTACGAATTAAAATCTGTATTATTCCTGTGTGAAAGTAGAGTTATAAAAGCTGTTTGCTTAAAGGAAACGGCAACAAAAGAATGAACAATGTATGGTCTGTTTTATCTGTTTACTATAGTTATGGAATGAGTTAATGTTTTCCTACACGAAGACGTCAAAATTTTTCTTTAATTGGATAGAGACCACGATGTTGAATATGAAACTGAACTTTTTGCATATGATTTTGTTCAAAATGCAAAACTTTTATGCCATACATGAGCACGGTAATGTTGAATTTTCAAAACGCGCGAAAATACTTTGACTTTTTCTTTCTTGCGCGCAGCAAAACCGTTTTCGATCATGCCAGCTTGTTAAAAATCAAAAGTGGCATGATTGCTCTTGTAAATTATTTTCGGCGAAGCCATTTACTCTGGAGGGCTCCTACTATTATATCGGGTTTGTTGGCACAAGGACTATATCACGAGAGTTTTGCAGCGACACTGCAAGTAAGGGTTGGACAACATTTTTAAACAGCATGATATATTTTCTTCTTTTTGTAGCAACCCACAAATTGCGTATTTATTTACCAACACAGAAATAAAATATAATAATTTACATATCCGTTGCACAGTTAATGCTTAGGTAAATGAGGTTAAAGTAAGATAGTTATTTAGCAAGGAATATTATTGCTAATTACATTTTGATATTTTATCTAGGTTTATGTTGAATATTAATGCTAGCTAGAAAATTACCTGCTCATTAATTAACAAATTCTCTCTGAATATACCGCAGATTGCAATTTGAAAGACCACCTATGGTTTCGCACCCAATATTTCCATAGGTTTACAACCCCTGCTGCACAGGGCTGGGGCATCATAGGGTCACAACTCACAAAAGCTCAAGGGCTGAATACTTATGGCACTCCCGCTGAGAGCAAAGGTCTGATCTGAATGCATTGTATGAGCTCTTCATTGAGGGTCAGTCACTTGCAATATGAGGGTATGACTGTTTTAATGAGCTTTTTTGATCAATGTATAAGACACTATAAGGCATAAGGGTTTGAAAATTCGGGATTTACTACACTTGTACACTCTCTACTAATACCTACTACTCCTTAACTTTACGTGTCAATAATATGTTATGTCATTGCATGTAAAAACTTTGCGTCCCTTGCATTTTTAAACACCTTTTCGTCCCATAACAAGTTTTTACAATAATTCATTTCTGTAACTACTTCTCTTGTCACTTCAGGAAACATTGAATCTGTCGTATGTTTCCCCTGATCGATCATCATCAATATGATAATGTGTTAACTGTTAATATTAAAGGTATAATTCAGTTTTACAAGTAAGTAATCTTTACTTATTCGCTATTTACGATGAACATGACTGTTTATGTTAATAATCCGCAACTGGTATTCCCTGGCTCATCATAACTCAATATCGACGCTAACATCTTTTCATCGACTTTATTAACGACTATTATAAAAACATATATATTGCAATATTAAAATTCGCTGTCTTGAGGATTAAGGTATTATGCTATAGCGATAGCGACTCCAACCAGTTATATTCCTGCAAATAATAACCAAGTTTACTGCTATTTGATAATTCCTATCGCGTTATCTGTCGCATTTTGCAATCCTCGCGTTTCATAGTACGAGTGCAGTATACGTTAGAGGCTCCCAACAGCGATTCCTTTGCCTATATTTTTTCTTTTTTTCTCCACCTGCTGTGCGCCCGACATGAGTAACGAGCGCGATTTAGTCCCAGTTATTGCTTTAATTTAAAGCCGCCTGCGAACTATGAAGGGGCAAGGGCACGGAGTTTCAAGTATTCGAATCGCGGAGGAAATAAAAAAGTTAGAGTTGACATTGCTAAGAAATAGCAGACCGAAGTGGCAGTGGGTTAGTCACCCCACCCTTGTCAATGATCATGTTTCATGTTGTTGCTCGTGAATTTCTTTTTATATTACACATTTGTATTTATTTCTTCGCGTATGAAATCCTAATCTACTCTAGCTTTGTCTAGCAGTTTTCATTTCTTAAGCAGCCTTTCTATACGAGTATTCTCTGTTTCACAACGCCCTGATGATAAGTTATGTGGCGTTATTTGTCTAAAATGAAATGAATAGCGTTCCATATTTGAATAATTCGTTACTGAGATATTGACAGCAAATTCTTTTTTTTTTTTTAAATAAAAATCTTTTATTAGTACTAACAAGTGTTTTTCTTTGAGAAACATGTTCAATCATTACTTTTTGTGTAACTAAGTACGTATTCAAGTAGTTTTTTAAAATATAGGTGAACTTGTTTAGCTCCTGAATGCTTCTGGCTCCTAAGCCCATTAATAACTAACGGGCCTGACACCTCAAGGTGGTTATTAGTTAATTATCGCTTTTGGAACACGCACTAAATATTAATATTCCGATCGTATCAGCAACTCGTTTGATACCGAAGCGCTCGATATGTTTATTAATATTGTAACGTTATTATCATTTACTGTTAACGTTATTATGATGTGAGATGAGATTGTAAATGTCAGAAGTCGTGTTTGAAATGGTGTGAAAATTCTTCATATACCTATTAATATAAATTGCACTTGTACAAATTATTGTATTATATTATACTTGTAATTCTTCATATACCTACTCATAAATACTAGAGGAATGTTGTATGGACTGCATAAGACGTAAAGTTTTTTTTTATAAACAGCCAGACATTTGACCATCTCACCTGATGGTATTATTCATGCATGATGCATCATGTCTGAGTAGTAACAGTCAATTTAATTCACTTTTAAAGTGATATTAATGATTCAGCGATATCAATAGATACCTAGTTAAAGTGAACAGGCTTCTTCTGGGCGAGCTCGTTCCAACTTAGACTCCGTCTCAGTTGCACTTGGCTTGGTCTGGTCGAGTCAAAAGCAAACCCATCCATACTAAATAAAATAATTTAAAACAAACCAATCTCTATCGAACCACAACTTAATTTCCTTTTCCACTAAAAGGGTCGAGGCGAAAACCTTAATAAGTTCCAGTGTTTGACGTCAAATGGGTAATCGTATCGGGTCGGATTAGGGCAACGAACGTAAAAGCGATAATCCGACCAAATTGCGTAGGCCCTGTAAACCAAATAGACCCAAGGTGAAAGACAAACTATCCTCGGGTGGTAGACAAATAAAGGAAATAGGACTAATGAGAACGGAAATAAATAACACTTTAAACACACAAATATTTCGTCGTCTACCAAGTACTATAAAAGTGATGTTATGTGCATAATAGAGCAACTTATTAACATCATCATCATTATCAGCCAGAGGACGTCTACTGCAGAACATATGGCTCCGCTACGGCTTTCCACAGCGACCGATCACAAGCGGTCTGCATCCAGTTTGATCAAGATCGTCTGTCCATGTCGTCGGTAGACGTCCTACGCTGCGTCTTTGGTCAAAGGGTCTTCAATCTAGAACTTTTCTGCCCCAACGGCCATCAGTTCTTCACTCTATGTGCCCTGCTCATTGCCACTTGAGCTTACTGATTCTCAGGGCTACGTCCATTACCTTAGTTCTTCTACTTATCTCCTCATTTCTGATGTTACTTCCCTTTTCATAAAGTCTGTGTTTTTTTATGTCCATGCGGATCACGGAGAGTATATTATACATAATAAGATTTAATCACTTGATGCATACTTACCACTAATTTGCACTCAAAAAACAGTTTTCGTGTTTTAAATTCATTCATCACCCAGAAAATAAAAAAAGACCCATAGTTTCCTAAATATAAATATTGCATCAGTTTATCTCCCTTGCTTTTTATTCTATGATATTTTTTATGAATTTCATGGCTCTTATTAGGTAGCGCTAACTAATCACTAAATTAATATTTTTCATTTATATGGGCTCTTAGAAATTCAAGCTAGCAATGCCTACCTTTTCTAGCAATCAAAAAAAGCTTTCGCATTTTATGAATTCATTCATCTCGCGTCATGCATCACTCATTCATGAAAATGAAAATCTTTTCACGACCTGCCTCAAGTTCGTTCACCCCGGGGCGTTCCCACTTAACAATCTCCAGTCGCACCCGACGCTAACTCGTCTGCATTGAAGAGCGTCGGAGATGAAATGTGACAATGACACTAGAGGCGGCGCGTTCGCTGTTCCATTTTTAAAATTATGCTCGCATTTATGCACTGCTGGGTTTTCGGCTTAATAAGAAGGGAGTTATTATATAGAGTCTACGTCTATGGACAAAAATTACCTATTCTTGTTTTTTTACTAGTTATTAAATCTGTGCTCGTTGTAGTTTGTACAAGACAATCTGGCAGGAACATTGCGTTAGGACAATCTTAACTAAGTAAAAGTACTATAACTAAACTCTTTTACTTAAATGTATAGGCACTTTGTATAAATGTATTTCAGTGTTTCTTGCGTCTGTTTTATTTTATTATACTTGTGTTTCAAATCAGATGAAAAGACTACTTGAATTAATTACACCGTAAACAATCTCCCCATTTCACCTTTTTAAACAAAGAAAATAAAGTAAACAGACGAGTGCATCCCCCCATTCTCTTGACTATCTCCTCGCCCTCGAAGCTGACGTCGGCTGCATTCAAGTGCTTCTGGAGATAAAATGGGTGTACAAAGGCTTTCGAGTGCGCTCCAAACGGCTGGCGTACGCGGTTCTATTTTTAAAATTCCATCGCGTTTGGTGCAATTGAGAATGCACGAGACGGGAGCAAACCTTGTTGCTACGTAAAAAACAAAACATTACCTAAGTACGCGTAGAAATAACGAGGGATTGGACAAAATCCAATTAATTGAATATAAAACGTAAGTTTCGTTTCATGCATATTATTCTCAAGCTTTATTATGAATTCTCGAGTTATAAGGACTACTAAAAGTGAGACAAATTATAATAGAAATTTAATAAATATAGTATTTTACTAGCATGCTACCTTGTTTCTAAGATTATTAAACCAGCATTGCCTTTTGCCTTGAGTTTACTCTTACAAAGTAACAAAACTAACAAAGTACGTAAGTCTATTTCAAGCCGTTAATCAACCTTATGTTAATTACCCTGGAATTGAATCCCTTGATGTGTATCGTGATCGCAATACAAATGGAACACTCATCGCAGAACTAATGAAGTTATGGTTTCGCACACAGATCAATCGGTAAGGACGTTCATTATCCGAAGTGAATACTAACGGCTTCATAAATAACTACACTAACATACAGGGCGAGTGTCAAAACTATTTCATATTTCCTTACCAGTTAATAAAGCAAATCTGCGGGTCTATTTTTGAATCACTCGCGTCAATATGGCGATTGATAACTTTGATTAACGATCGATTTTCGAATAAAAATCTATCGAATCATACAGGTGGCGATTCGAATAAGATCAATAACTTAATTTTGAAACTACTCACGTCTATATTTGGCATGATTTGCGTTGACTCCTAATTGATTTTTGGAATGAAAATCACTCGAAACATTGAGACGAGTGAATTAAAATAGGGCATAGACAGCAATATGTTTGGAATATCAAGTTTTTTTATTTTTATTTGGAGAGTATCATGCATGAAGTAAAATGTCTATAGAGGTTTTACATAAATCGTTAATTAAGTATATGACAACATCGTCTCATACGATCCAATAATCCCAATCACCCTGTAAGATTTGCAACTTTTGTTACTCATTCCTCATTACGTAGTGCATAGCCGCCTCACGTTAGCCAAGAACACAAGTAAACAGTCGTACCTATGTCTATTATTAAACGCCAGGTATCACTGAATTATGTATCGAGCTTCCGTTCTATTTACACACATTCACCGTATAATGAATTCGCCATACACTTTAAGATCAAAAGATATGCACGTCCATACCCCGAGGCGTTCTAACCTTGAAATGATAAGCGAATACCAACCTTATCGCGCTTGTAATTGAATCCTTGGTGAAAGCAAAGCATTTTGCATCTGAATAGTATCATATCAGTGCTACTGTAATTTGATCTGTAAGTTAAATGCATAAGATGCATCTGAAGCAAATGGCGCATACTTGAGGGGCAAGACAAAACAGTAGTGTTGCTAACAAATGGTTTATGAGTATGTAAATGATTGAAAATAAACTCCTTTAATTTTTGATATAATTAGCGTGAACGGTAATGGTGCGAAGAGACCGCTATCTTAATTTTCTCAAGATTTAATTAGTAGGTTTGGGTATATGATTATTATTCTGTTCAAAATCTGAATGCGATTGAACAGTGCTGCAAGTTATTTATATTAATCTTTATCCTTATATATTACCATTCGCTGCTAACTTAGTTTCAAGTTCAGGTAAAAAAGCCGGTGATGTGCGATTTAGTGTAGGTATTCTGTAAAACAATTGCTTATTTCCATATTTTTTATTTTATTTTAGGTCATAATGGTTTTGATTCCCTTGAGATATCGCAAAATACCTATCCCGCGGGTTAGTTTTTCTATAATATTGCAGCGTATTATCGCAAATAAGCTCGGCGGCTTTGGTGTATAGCCACAAATCAATAGAAACACTTACTTGTTTCGGCTCGCTCATTACTTCCTGTGCGCAGGCGGCGCCGCGGGAAGCGCCGCTACGAGTATCTCGAGCTGAGCCGTTGGGTGGCCTTTAAGTTATTCTTTTACTTTAAAATTAGTTTATTCTGTATTAACCCAAAGTGCTAACTCATTATCATTAAATCATTATAATACAGGATGTTATTGCAAGAGGGTGCCAAATTTTTGGAGGTGAATGAGACCGTCAATATGAACAACTTTTACTATGGGGTCATGGTCAAAATCTTAAATAAAATTTCAGGTTCCCCATACAAAATCAGTCTCCTACATTGACAATAATGTATGGAGAGGCAGAAAATAAAATTAATAATTGAACGATGGTCCCATAGTAAAAGTTGTTCATATTGATGGTCCTTTTCACCTCCAAAAATTTGGCACCCCCTTGCAATAACACCCTGTATAACATGCACATCATAGTGATATGAAGAGTTAATAAAGTAAGAGAGTTACTTACTCGTTTACTTTTCTTTAAACTTGGTAGAACTTTAAGTTTTCTTATTTGGTTACTATGTGTGACTTATACGATGATTTTAGTCAGCTCAGGTTTAGTAAAATACTCAACGGACAAGTAAAATAGACCAGTAAATATTCTCTAAGCTAGGCCTGCTGTTCCAACTGGTTTACTTACTGTAAAATGTATGTATGTTTTCAAAAGATGTAACATACCCACTAATAATATATATTTTTGCCCTATGAGAATAAAAACAAGACATTCTTTTAGCGCCACTTACACTATTTTGAAATAATAACCGCTATTAGTGCGAGATTATTTCTGCGTCCGAAGTCCGACGGCGGGAAGATAACGGGCGCTAAAGTGTACCGGCTAACGCGGCACGTCCGCGCTTCCGCTGCGCCTGCGCCGCCCGCGGCTAGGTCCCACGGTCACTACTGCTGCCCTATATCTAGACACACACTTTTACAATTGAAAAATCTCATTTTAATCATGAAAACTCAAAGGTTAAAGTGATATAATATGATATTCAATACGACAGGCTATAATGTACCCTGAAATAGCAAAGCGATAGCAGAACTCTGTCAAAGAGTCCTGGCGAATGCGGCACGTCCACGTTTTTTCAAATAACGCGGACGTCTAAAAAGTATAGTAGACTGTTGTCTTTTTTATTTATTTATTTCTACAATACTTGGTTCGTTCAGATATCGTTGATGATGCATGAGAATAGATACTTTGCATCAAAACTCTACAGGGCTCTCCATTTTGTTGCAAACTCTAATAATCACATTACGGAGTTCCGTGATCAGACTTCACGCAACGCAGGTTCACGTGCGTCTACTCGTGTCCTTTGTTTCTACTATTGATAGTATTATACAATTGGATTGTCACTAATCGCCTACTTTTTTGCTTGCAGGTATGACGAGTTGCCAGTTCGAGGGATGATGGTAATGTTACTAATCTCATTTGGAGGTATTTGGGCTAAGTTAAGTTAATTTGCGTATTGAAGATTTTAGCAGCGAAATTGATGCACAAGGTCGCTTGAAATATCCTCCGAATGGATCAAAAACATAGCAAACAGACATGTGACTATCGTCGATGAGCTTTACATACTCCATTGCACTACAAAGATATGTCGGTATAACTTTTATCAAACTGCTTCGCAAACTCATTTGAAACCGAGATGCCAAAAGCTTTCCCTCAGTAACAAGCAGCAAAGTTTTGAATTGTTATCCACCGTAACAATAAAACAGAACGCGAGGTCTGCTCTGTAATTTTGTAAGCAATATTATTATTTACACTCTTTTCAAAAGGAAACGATTTTGTGTTACAAAATAACGATCACGCAACTCCGGAGAAAGCGAAGCGAGCTTTGTGTTTCTAAGAACCGAAATTAACTATATTCCGTGTCCATTGATATAAACATTCGCGTATGCGTGCTTGGAAGGGCTTAAGATGACCAGTATCCAGAATTTTGGAGGATAGTCTCAAAGCATTTGGTTGGTCTTGAGAATAAAGCTTCGGCAAAGAAGTGATAATAATTATAATCTTATACACTTCTCAAGTCGCAAGTATAATTTATCAAATAAATTATAGGCTAGGAAAAGGAAAACCTTAAAAACAGCTTTCTACAGCAAGTACAATCTGGTATAACTCAAACTGTTTTATTTCAAAGAATAACATACATGAGTTGGATGATTCGATCTCGGGAATGTCCTCAAATCGACCACATCATGGTCACTCTAGCCGCGCCGCTACGTCTGCGCTCGCGCCTCTTATTTGGAGCATCTCAAGGGTTTCCTGCCCGAAATGTTTATTAATTTCCACATGTAAACTATTTGTTTACACTCACCACGTGGCCGGGGCAACGAACTCCAAGTTATATTTACGTTTTGTTTTTCTTTCATAAAACTATACGGACACAATTTCTAGAAATGGCCCGTCTATTTTTAATTTCGTATATTTAATCGCGGATGCAGAAACACGAAGCACGGTGTCCGAGGAAAATCTCAAGCAAGTTTAAATGATCCGTAACTAAATTGCAGAAAAAATTCAGAACTCGTAATATTATATAGGAAAATGTAATTGATTGATTAGTCATAGATTGACTGTTAATTTGTTCCATCTGTTTATTTATTAACTGTACTACACGCTTAGCTCGGCAACCATTCATCAATGTAACTTCTAAAATGGCTACTGTCACTTACAATTTATGATGATTAATCGTTAGTTCGGACGGCTAATGATAAAATCAATTTCCAACGTGTAAATGATAATCAAGAGAAAATGGCCGTTCCATTGAATGGAAGATTGCCCACGATTAACTTCGATTCGCGATTGCTTCCATCGATAAGATGACGATTTGATGGCAGGCTAACGTCTTCCCATAGGAATTATACATTGAAACCACCATATAACTTGAAAATATTATACCTTGCGTTTTAAATGACAGCGATTGCTCTTTGTAGGGAATAATAGGGAGGAATAGGCACGGAAAAAGCAGACAATACAGGTACCTAATATTTTATATTGTGAGACTCATTATTCAATTCAAATGTCACAAAACTTTATCCGTAACGCACAAAGAAAGTGTGACTATTATCAAATCGCTCGACAATTGTATCTCAAGCGGTGTGTTGCGACACTACCACTTCTTCGGTGTGGTCAAACTCATTAACTCAAACTTCTATTGTACTTCGCCTACCACACAAAATTACCTGCTATTCCACATACACTATTATACGCCCTATTACCAACATAACAAAGGTCAATTTCTCTCAATTTTCCAACTTAAAATGTATTAATAATATATTATCTGGTGAAATTCGGCGTAATCTATGGGAGCTGAATGTGTGATGAAACAGATTTGGTAATGTGGACTAGCGTCATCGGTTTCGAAATGTTTGATTGTTCTGCTGTCATTGTGACCACATAATTTTACAAATGGTTGTGTCGAAAACAAAAGTGTTTTCAACAATTTGGTAAGCCAACCGCATTGTGCATTTCGATTGAAAAAATATTCAATTTGGTACGTAGACTATCTCTATGTTATTGTTTGGTGACAAACAAACTTTTGTAATTTTACATTATATAGAATTGATTCAGTTTTGATCACACTTCGATTGTTTTTAGAATGAGACCACTTGCAAAAACTAAAGACGTTTTGCACGTATGTTAATCTTTATGCATACAATATGGCATAGGCCATAGAGAATTAGATACAAGGCACAATACAGTTCTCATAGAAGCGGACATATCAAGCGTATAATCCGACGCGCACGCGCCGATCGGTCTATTGTCTATGCGACACATGTGACATTTGGAGTTATGGTTCCTAGAATTATTTGGATTTGAAACAATCATTACCGGTTTAACATGTGTATTTATATTTGCTTTGGTATTATGTTTGGTCTTATCTTAAAGTTCAAACCAGGCAAGTCTTAAAATAATAGCAAATTCGACTATTGACTATATCAATAATAAATCGATATTGTGAAGAGCACTAATAAATGCATTAAAACCTTTAAAAATATTTGGTTCTTAATTAAAAGCTATAAAACTACTTAAACTTGCAAGTTTGAAAGCTAATATAAAATACTATCGTTTACTTCAGCATTTTCAATTAGCTTTACTGGTTTTGTTTGTCCTCCATTTTCCCTCATGACCCGACGTGGAAGACCTTAATAGAATATACACGAAGCACAAGTAGGTAGTTAGTTATAGTGTGTTTTAACGAGCACAGGAACCCGTCTTGTAATAACGTTAATTAAAAGGTCAAAACAAAGTTGCCGTATATACTCGTAAATACCACTGGGACACATTTGCCTAGTGGAAATCTGTGTTGGTAATTTTAGTCGCGTGTAACTTGACGCTATATGTGAATCCTAAATAATATCCTGGCCGTAGCTTTGCTGCTTGTGACTTTTGAACATGAGAAGTAAGAGATAGACGTTATTAATACAAGGGTTCAATACTTAGGTAGCTTTTGTCATCATTACATTAATAATATAAATTGCACTTGTAAAAAGACAACTGTGACTTTGTGACCGACGAGGAATTGAACCCCGTGTCTTACACTATCCGGGCGTATGCCTATACCACTCGGCCACCGTCACATTAACAAGCCTGTTGAATTTTGCAAGTTCTTTTTAACGCGTGGGCTGCGTGACATCATCAATGTTGCGAGATTGCGCTCACAATATCCGAAGGAAAATATTTTTACAAATATTTTAACAATCAGTTAAGATGATGAAAGCCAATTTATAGGTTATATTTGTTTTTATAGTTTGTATGGTGTCAAAACACTATAAATAAAAACAAAAATAAACTATCATTACATTAATTTAGATACATTTTAATTCATAGTAAGGGAATATTGGTGAGGAGAGTGAGAATGTCTAAGCTAGTCCCTCTAGGTCCTAGAGTCTAGGATAAACGTTATTAATACAAACCCTACCTATGTCAGGAATGCATATTTATGTAAATAAAGGGATCTCAATCCTATGGTAAAATTTAAGATATCAAAGGCGTGACACCTACCATAAAACTACAATGTTCATTCGCAAACTATCTCATACATGAGATTTGATCCAGACAGCAACAGCCTTTTAAAGATCCGCAGGTCATAAAGCACATACATTCCGAGACGGCACTTGCTAACGAGAGCATTTACGGAGTTGCATATTTATCCGACATTTCACGGTGCATTCGGCGGAATCGTGATATTTCACACTTCGGCCGCCGCCGCTGGAGCAATCAGTGGGCACATCGCGCATCGTGACTGCGCTCTTCCCATTGTTAAGTGTGATACACACGGGCTGGAAGAACGGCGGACTTGCTGGCGAACATGTCTTTTATGTGCAAATAATAATATGAATTGTAGCTATTTGTTGTACGGAGCTTTGACTTCTAAATCTAGGCTAAAGCTAGAGGACTATTTTACTTTTTCAAGAGGATGTAGTAAATAAAATACGTACCAAAACAGTATTTTTAAATGTTTTATTTCTTAGTACTGTTCGTGTTCACTCTTATTTTTACTGAGGCCACTGTTATGGCTTCTTATGTCTTACATATTTTCCACCACCAGTTAGACAGCAAAAATTGCAGTAAAACCTTAAGTGTTTAAAGCGGATAAGGAAACGTACAGAGTTCTGTATTCCAATGTTTTGCTCTTTTTTGCAATCATCAACAGAACTACGAGATGCTACGATAAAAAGACTGCGCTTGCTAAAGAGCGTGACCGTAAACTCATTGTCACGAAATCAACCTTGAAAGAGTACAAAAACTCGGTGCAAAAAGTTAAGGGCACCGAAAAAACATTATTAAAATTGATCACACTGTTTTTGTGCGACGTTTCAAACACGTTACGATAAATAAATGGTGATAGTAGATAGCTATGAATCACTGGCGCGTCAATGAACTCAGTACAATGGTTTTTACGAGCAAGATGGTGGTTGTATGGTGTGGGTACGAAGCTCCATTTGGCATGATGTAATTTGGTTTGATTGATCGAGATGAGAGTTTTTTTTTTATTTGTACACTACATTACACTACAATATTTTTTGCTGTGTGTTCTGAGCTCGCTTTTAATGAGCGTCACTGGATATTTCCACTATTTCAAATAGTAGGTATTCTTATGGCACAATATTTTCCAATTAGATATTGTGCGGCTAAATGGTACACTTACTGAGAATATAAACACCTAGAAGCGCAGTCCTAGCTCGTAAGTCGCGCATTTCAATAGTAGCCCATTTGGCAACTATTTGACATTGAGCCCTTAGTGCTCAAGGACACGCAGTACGAGTAACAGCTCCCGAATTTTTGATAATAATGACGGTTTGTGCAGTCAGTGGTTGCCACAACAGATCTTAAAAACACAACAAAACCCTAAGCATTGCATACCACGCGTAATTTATCCAATTAAGCTTGTTTTTAGACATGCAATACTTAAAACAAGATTGTTTAATTTATCAATGAAAATTTGCTTAAGTGTTGTCAGTATAGGTGAAATTTAAAAAACTACCATTCCTTTTTAATATAGTTTTATTATTCACTATGTTTGCGATAGTTTTATGGTTTAAACTTTATTGCTGTCATTTTTAACAATTATAACTAGAGATCGGATAATCAGATGTATATTTATCTACCCTTAGTTGAGGTGTTTCTTAGCTATTATAGAATGCAATTTTGAATCAAAGAAAATCTTGGAATTGCGTAATTGACAAATTTATTTTTTATAGAATGAAATCGGGAATAGTTATATTTTCGTATTTTTCTATGATTTACAATATTACACACTTTTTTTGTCTATGGCTTACCGCCAATGTGAAAAAAATTGTTACTTAAGTGATCCTAACGCCATCTAGTGAGAGCTGTAAAGTGATGGGAAAAAAGAAAACTACTCATGGTTCCGAATGTTCGTGACGGGTATAAGTGCTCCTTGTGAGTCTTTATAAAAAAAGCCGGAATCAGCGGCTAAACGTGCCTTTCAAAGCACGGAGATGCTCGGGATAAAAGTCACCTATATGGTCGGAATGGTCCATCCAAACACCGACCGCGCCGTAAGTTGCTTAACTTCGGTATTACTACCAAAGCGCTGCCACCACTGTGCTACGACACCTCAAGTGAGTAAGTGAGTCTTTATACAGAAATAAATGTTACTTATTTCTGAAGTTTACGCGAATATTACACATTTAATGAAACACAATTTACGGATAATTTCGCGATAATTTATTTGATTTTTCATCCCGACGTTTCGAACACTTTACAGCGTTCGTGGTCACGGGGTAGACTAAGATGTTATTTGTCATTTACATAGTTTTGAAAAATATTAAACTACCATCATACTCATAATTAATTTACGTTCCTATCCACGCAGAAAGAGCTAACCGTGTCTTGAGATCTTGCAGTGAGTGGTCTGGCTTGGGTCTTCGATAGAACCGGATCCCATGCTGGCGGAATTTTCCAACCATCTTCTCTATTGAAATTTGGATGTTTTCTAATTTCTATGGCTTCACGTAACATACGAGGAACGAACCGACGTTCTTTTGAAAGTATTTTGGGTTGGTCAAAACGTATGAAGTGGTTGGGTTTATCTAAAGCATGTTCACACACTGCAGATTTCATGTTCCGTCTATGTTTTACGTCAGCTATATGTTCTTTTATCCGTACGCCTATACTTCGTTTGGTTTGCCCGATGTAGGAAAGGCCACAGTCACATTCCAGTCTATACACCCCTGCATCTTGAAGAGGTATGGTGCACTTGACAGGTGGTAAAAATT
Organism: Pyrausta aurata; assembly: GCA_963584085.1. Lineage (NCBI taxonomy): Eukaryota > Metazoa > Arthropoda > Insecta > Lepidoptera > Crambidae > Pyrausta > Pyrausta aurata. Next base: position 2,535,143 of record OY757257.1, read on the forward strand.
GGTTTATCTTCTTTGGCGGCTTGAAATAAGTCTTGATGGAAGCTCGCTTCAAGATATTTCCAATCTTGTCAGTGACCCCCTTAATGTAAGGTAGTACGGCAGGTGGGCGTTCAACTGTAATGGGCTTGGCCGTGGCACGGGGTCTGCAACGACGTGGTACTGGAAGCTGGTTGTCCCGTAGTACCTTCCTTACATGCTGAAGTTCAGCAGCCAGGTGTTGGTCGTCACAGATGCCCATCGCTCTCTGAAACAAAGTTTTGCCCACGGTAGCTAACTGTGAAGGATGATGGTGAGATGCACCATTGAGATATTTGTCTGTATGGGTGGCCTTTCTAAAAACTGTGTGGCTAAGAGTATGGTCAGGATTTCTAGTTAGTAAAACATCTAAGAAAGCTAGTTTATTGTTTGCCTCAATTTCCATGGTGAATTGTATTTTTGGATGAATAGAATTAAGATGGTTCAAAAAAGCAGAAACTCAAGACACGGTTAGCTCTTTCTGCGTGGATAGGAACGTAAATTAATTATGAGTATGATGGTAGTTTAATATTTTTCAAAACTATGTAAATGACAAATAACATCTTAGTCTACCCCGTGACCACGAACGCTGTAAAGTGTTCGAAACGTCGGGATGAAAAATCAAATAAATTATCGCGAAATTATCCGTAAATTGTGTTTCATTAAAAGAAATAAATGTTGTTTAACTATAGCAGTTATTTTCGCGCATATTTATTATTATGTTAAAACTTTTATTATTATTTATTTATTTATTTATACATGGTGTAAAAAAAAGTACGAGCCAAATTCAAGGGGGTGGTTGTCAATCGAGTTTAGAACACGGGAAAAAAATAAAAAAATAAAAGAAAAGAAAAAAATAATTAAACGAGTATTTCTATTACTACAGAAAAATACTCCACAAAAATACATTATTTATTAGGGGTCCATCCTAATAAATAGTGTTTTTTTAATGATTATTTAAAATACCATATGTATGGATAATTGACAATCCAACCAAACTAGGAGCCGCGCGCTCTATCTTACGCTACGGCACACAGTTTCACTATCATCACTTTAGTTTTATAGGTAAGTTATGTTTACGGCTTGAACTGGACTTCTATTTTCCCTTTGTACTTCACGGGCCCAGGACCGTCAAAAAACCCAAAATTTGATTAGACCAGTGCAAAATTGAGCATGTAGGTACCTTGGCTTACTTAAAAATTGGAATCAACTACTTACAATAATTCACGAATATTAATAATCAACTGTAGTAACAGTGTGTAGTAACAACCTACACTGGGCGCATGTAATTAATCGAAGTCATGTCAATTTTGTATTGCTCTGACCACTTTTGATCGGCTAGACTTTCCGTGATCTACACTATTTTCAGAATACCAACGCACCGTTTCATGCACACTCATGTCAGCTTCGTCATGTCACTCTGACCATCTAATGGTAGGTTCTCAATATCTGAGAACCTGCGTCTACGATCCAATGCTCACGCGCACGCATCCCGAGACAACCGTAAAAAAATAATGCACTTGACCTACTGACCGCTATTACTATGAGTTAATACTCGAAAATACACGTTATCAATGTGCGAAAGTGACAGATAGTGCGGCTACCTTAGTTCAAAAGAGACAAAAGTTCTTTTGTTCGGTGCCGGGTGGCTCGCATCTAACCATCTGTTTTTGTAGCTTTTTATGAATAACGTGCGCGCAATCTTAGATGTTTTCGAGTATGATTTTGTACGGTGCTGCTTGATTGGATTTTAATCAAATAGTATTATTGTAAATAGCAGAATCATTACTTAAAAGGACGCCTGTTGGGATTGGTGGATCGTCAACTGTTCTGTATAGCAATTTAATGCATATTAAAATTGTATGTGGAAAAAAGAGCTAGATTTTTAAAAATATTTTTCCTGTATTCTAGACTCCACTCTTAACCACCCCTTTGAATTTGGCTCGTACTTTTTTTACATCCTGTATATCAGCCATTTGTTGGTGGCCTTATTAGGATTTTTTTATAGTTCGCTCTATTCTACTAATCAAGCTCTTACATTTGACACTCATGTTGAGGTAGTAGTGATAAAATAATTATGGAATCCGCCATTTTGTAGCGGTGGCAATCTAAGATTAACAATCAGAACTATATGGTGTATTTTTAAATCCATACATCAAACAGAAAAGAGTAAAATAAAGGGGAAATTAAACCATTGAATAAAATAAAAAGGTTACGTTCACTATTTTTTTATACATAGGTTCCCTAATATTTCAATTTTCTACCATTTAGTAGAAATGAGATTTTCTGACAATATTATTCCTTTACTAGTGTGCGTGACAGGGATATTATTTACGCACACGTAGCTACAAAATATGCGCACTTTTGACAACGATCTTTGTTAGGAACCCTCCTTCTAGGTGTTTATATTCTCAGTACACTTACAACTTGACAAGAACTGATGATATAACCAAATTGAAAAACAATTATCGTATTAATTAAACAATTGTTTATTCATATGTATAATTCAGCATATCATTTAACCATTATTACTGGTCACTGCTTACATAATGTTAGAAGTATTGAAAAGCTCTTCCTGACAGTTAAAATTAAAATTACACAGGTAAATCGAAAACATTATAAACATAGTGGCGAGACGTGACCCATTAACTATTTCATATCGATAAAACATTTCCTGATATTACCATTCGTAAGTCGATAGGCTAAAATTAATATATTGTTAATTACTATTCGCCAGGAACTGAACCTGTAAATTGGCTGCATTAATTGGTTTGAATTAAGTTCTTACGGTCTATGCAATTGTGATTAAAGTTAGCTGGTATGTCGTAATGCTTCCTTTTGGTGTATTAGTCATATTATAATAGTCTCTATTTGAGATATAAATTATGGCAAAATAAAATTTCAACACACCCGGCCATTTGTAGAGTACCTTGTAACAAAGATCTAATTTAAACAAAGTGAATTTACTTATCCAAAGGTTAACCAATTAAGCCAATTAGCCATTACTATTATGCGCAAACTAGAGCTCGCTAATAGGCTTCAAATTATAGGTTAGTCCAGAATACAGCAGTTTCAATGGCCGTAAATCAAATATCGGCTAAAATTAATACAGTTCGTGATTTAGTTCCTTAATGTTAGTCTCAAGTAAAAACAAACAATTTCAATTTATTTGCTTATCTTATTGAGTGGGTTTATAGCGAATATAAGGTGAGAAACAACGATATACTCGGCAATAAAACATTGAACTTACAAATATGTAAACAGTGAACGATGAAAGATTTACGGTCGATTAAATTTACGACCGCTGTCCGGAAGCTGCACCATGAAATTGTAAGTTACTACCTGTTTCGATGAAAATTTTATCGATATCATCCCACGCGCGATTAAGTGCATCTCTATTTTGTATTTGTGTTGGTCCGTATTCACATCGATATTATTAACATAGATATTACATTCAATGGAGAAAATAAATGAGAAATATTTTCACATAATTTTGTTTACAGCTGACATCTTACTGGGATCCTTGGCTCCCTGTCTTTGCATGACTTTTTGCTAACAAGACCCTGAATACAAAACTAGATTTAACTTGAACATTCAACACAGTGTTATTGTAACTAACAGACAACTTATTGTACACTTCAATGAGCGAAATTAGATCGTCAATAAGATAATATGGATCTTGTTTTTAAATTACCAGTAGTACCGACGCTTGTTTCATTTTTATTTGCAGATCTTATTAGATTCAGTGTTCGCGCTCTTTACACGTCAATCAAACGTCAGCCTTGAATATAACTCAATTCTTATCTTAATCTTTGGTCAGTTCTATATCATTTAATTAATGGCAATATCTGTTTGAACCGACTATTACTGCATGTCAAATCGGTATTACAAAAGCACATAAAACAAAATTGTACATCAGAAGCAATGTAACAGAGGCGTGTGTTTTCTTTAGAAACCTTTTCCGTATTTTAAGAGCACCTGGTTTCGCCTGTCACTCTATCCATCAATCAGTCTAGTAGCTTGCGATACTCAGCCACTGGATTAGCTATAATAGGCAACAGTCTACCTAACTTACTAACACTAAGTTTGGCCTATCTTCTTTCAAGTTTGTATCTAAAAGCGACAGTGTTGAGGTCCATTTTCAGTTGTTTCTGTGGACAGATGGCGTTGTAATTCTCGGTAGTGATAGAACAAATCACGATTCCACGTGACAACTGTTTGGTGCGGTTGCCATACTAGTCGACCGATTTCAGTTAGTGACTCGCAGTCGAAGATGAAGATATGAAATTTATGAAGTGCTTTATTAGCTGGGATGTTCATGTGGGATGTCATTAAATCACAGTCACTTCAAAAACCATTGCATTAAGGTTTTTGAAGTGACTGTGATTTAATGAAGAAGCCGTTCAATTTATCGAGTGTCACAACTTTGTTTAGAATCAAGTTAGCTACCGCTTGGAGTAAAGGTTTTCTCTTGCACCATCTGTCTTAAAGTTTGATTTGACTTTTTTGCTATGAAGATAATCTGTACAAAGTAAGATAAAACTTTTCCCTTACTACTAAGTATATTGGTATTATTTTGTTAATGAACAGTATGGGACAGTACCATATACCAAAAATTTAATTAAAACGAAATATTTCTATAGTTGGTAAGTAGTATGACGATCTGTTTCATTGCTCATTATCACGACCATCTAGCTAACTACCCGATTCAATTTTTTTTATTTAATTCAAAGTGTTTCTATGCATCGCATCTTTAATAATCTCAATTGGTGTTCGAGACGCTTTAAATTTTATTTATCTGCAATAACTTTCCAAAATAATGTTTCGTTATTAATAAACAAAACTATTATCCCCAGTTCCGTACATTTATTATGATCAAGATGTTATCAGTGACAGAACAAGAGTTGTGTTCGCCATCTGAATGGAGTGTTATGTAGCTGTAGTAGTTACGCCTACATGACTTATTATTTGAATCATCCCGTTAAGGTTAAGCCTAAATGGAAATAAGTACTTAGTATTACTTGCTACATTATACTCGTATGTGAATTAGAATAAAGGTTTTACTGCGTATGCAAATTTCTCTATCGGGCCGTGTCACCAAAATATAGCTCGTTAAAAAGAAGTAAATATTTATATTTTTGCTGATGATTATTAATTGCTAGCAACAATATAATACTATGCGTACCCTAACCTTCCTCATAAATCATTTTATTTTTTGGCAAAATCCGTTTAAAATCCTCCTATAAGATTTTGAGTTTATCGCCGACAGACAGACAGACGCGGCGGAAGACTTTGTTTTCTATTAAGTACTGTTACAACAATGTTAGTTAAATTATGTTGTGATATTCGTTTGTTGACAAATGTGGAACTGTTACACAACCGTGACTCACAAAAAGCAATACAGTGGTCGATTGGCGATATTGTCAATTATCATTGGACAGCATTGTTGCGGCTCAATTGTTACATAAAATTATGTAATTCAGATCGTTGGTTGATATTGGCTGTGGATTGCCCAGTTACTTGTAACATTGAAGTTTAATTACATACGAGTGGTTAGGTTTATAATACCAGCTATTGTTGTTTGCAAGATTTTTCATTTCAATTTGTTGGGAGAGCAATCGCTATTGATATAAGCGGCATGAATAATAACAAACAACGTATAATTAAATAAGGGTTATAATAGTGGTTATAATCTCACAATCTTTACTCAAAATATCCATTTATTTTAAAATGATAAATCAACTGAATTAGACCACACTAAAAATACGAAAAAGACTATTATTTGAATTTGCATGGTTTTTATGTGAATTTGAATAACTGAATTTTAAGAGGAGATGAGAGGCACTCGTAGGGTTTAAATTGGCCAAGTCGAACAAATACTTTATACCATTCAAGATCATCTAATTTAGTCCACAATGTAGCTTCAATTCTGTGTCAAGTTTACTCGAAACCTGTTTGTTGTATTAACACGCCGCACTCAATTAAGAATTTCGGGAGTGCGCCAATGTTTCTGCCAGCCAAAGGAAATAATGTCGGTAAACAGACTAAAATAACGCTAGCTATTTTGTATTTGTACACAACTAAATCGATCTGCGCGGACGTGTGAAAAATAAATAAGTTAGCAATGTCTGAAATTCATGTTACGGTCGAAGGAAAGTCGCAGGAAATGTCAAGTGATGCTTTCACCAAGAAAAAGTAAAGCATAGATCCGAGATCTTGTTAAGATGATTTCTGATGCGTTAAAGATAAAAATTCAACATCAACTACATTAGCACACCCGACTTTTCACAACCGGAAAAAGTAACCTTTTACGCGAGAAATCTAAAATCAATAATGCTGATCTCCAAGTAAGGAAACTAACCAGACATGATATAGTATAAGAACTTACTTATCCCCCATTCACACCTCTGACTTGGCTAACTCCCGAACAGCCTCTTTGGTTGCTACCAATACATTATTCGAAAGCTGCCTCGCCTAATAAGAGCATGGCTGGTGTCGTGACACTTATTTATACCAACTCCAATGAAGACATTAGAATTCTTCTCCATTTTAAGGCATTGGCTTTAGTTGTGCTGGACATAAATATTCAATTAAGTTATGCTCTATTGCGACGCCATATGGTCTAGACTGGGCTGACCTTAACATTCTTAGGCAATCGTATGCAATTCAATTGATATTTATTTTGCATGTCACTTTTAAAGAAGGATATTCTTTGGTTTGTATGTATGTCTAGTAGCTAAAAGAAGGTCTGACGTCTAGGCTAGATGAAATGGGAAACATCACGATAGATTTATAAAACTCAATGAAACTATAATAGCAATCACACTTCATTCGCGTTTGATTTTATTGATTACTGAAACGAACAAACCCGGCAGTATGTATATCCTATAGATGTTCTGACCATCTTTAGAGATGCAGAAGCGCTGAAATATATAGGCCAACTAATGGTAAAAGATTTGCGAAGAATTTTGTTGTTTTTTCACAAACGCCGTGATCTCCAGCAAAAGCTCGGTGCTAGAAAAATATTCACAGCACAATTAGAGCATAGCACTTTCCCAGCACTAATTGGCACATCCACGTTGACAGCCGTCCTGCGATGAGTCAGCTGGACCGCGGCCAGAAGCGGCGACCTTGGCTGTCTCTGATTGACGCCCTTCCACCCTGACACCGGCGCCTGTGTGTACGAAAGTAATTACAAAATCGTTTAGTGGTTGGTATGTACTGAACTTAGTACTTACATTTTGAATACACTAGTAATGAAATGGCTCTTTGCACCTGGAATCATCGTCGCCATAGTTATCTGTAGCCGTTAGTACAGCAACGCATTCGACTGCGGCTGCGATGCGGCTGAACGATACCGTTAAGGATGCAACTATCACATCGCTACGTCAGAGCGAGACATAGCAATGCCCATGTCACATGCCGCATTCAAATGTAACATTCCGCATGCGAATGCGGTGGTGAACAAACGGCTTAATAAAAATAATCTTATAGTTTGAGATTATTGACTGAGACATCCCTAAAAACTTCAGTGCTAAAAACCCTAGAGGGACACAGTTAATTAATTCAAAGGAAAATGCAATTTAGATTTACAAACAAATTAGCTACTGCAGACATTGTTGACAAAATAAACAAATATCAGCAATTCCGAGCTAAAGCGTAAGCCGCGGCGAATCGATATTTCATACATAATCCGTGTCATCCGTCTTGAATTTAAACTTTTCACCGGCGGCTATTTTATTTTTTATTTTAGCTTCTTTTGAGATGAACTTCAGACGTCTGGATTTTTTGTTTCGCCCCGTCTCGCCTCCAGGCCACTTGTGTGGCTTGTGAAAATAAATCTGTTGTTATACTCTTACTTTAGGTAGAGCACCGTTTTGCATTTTTTCTTTTTTCTTTTAGGCCTCGGGACGTCGGGAGTTTTTCGTCATAATCTGTTTGTTTTGTAGTCGTAATGAATGTCTAAGCAAACATAACGTCAAATGAGATTCTTATTTTTTTCGTTTCTGATCGTGTTTTAGGACTTGATTATTACAATCAGTAGCGTATCGTGTCAGATTTCTGAATTTCAGTAATCGAATGGTTCTGATTTGCGAGTGAATAACAAAAAGTATCGAGCAATGAGAGCAAGTTTATGTTACTGTCCTGACTTTTACACTATAGTCAAGCAACTGTCAGTTTTAATTAAGCACGCATATAATGATTGATATATTCAATATCTATGTTTAATATTTTGGCGACGAACTCTAATCAACTTTAAACATCATCAAATCACAGTGACGGTGCCTAGTGCCTACTCCGTGTATCTACATGTATCTACCATTAAATGGACTGACTTGTTTAATAAAACTACATCTCAAGATAAAAACAGTGACGAATTGAGCTGTCACTGGCAATTGTTTCAGAAGTACACTCAGCAAAATAAGGCTGCCATCAACTTTTCTTCTATACTTCGCGTGACGCTAAACTTGGAATATTAAAACCTAGTTTGTTACCAAAATTCGAGCTCGATTACTATGATTATTTGCCACCAACTCAACACGTGCTTCTATGATACAGCCTTCGGCTTTACTTACGTAGAAGAGATACCATCATTATTTTTTGTAGCTGACTGTACGTACTATACCTAACGGTGAGAGCAATGACCCGGTGGTATCACGTGGAGTGTTATTGGCTAACTTGTATCATTATACATACGTAACATCTTTATTAATGATAATAATGACCATTTAAAGACAATGCCATTGTTGTTTTTTTGTCCTCAACTGAAGTTTTGTCGTACTTTATGAGTATTATACATGTTTGATATATAAGTGTAGATGTTAAATAAAAGTAATGTTATTTGTGTGTATACTTATTTTTGTTGAAATAGTATTAACCAGTCTAATTCATGAAAGATTTTAATCCTGAGGGGTAATTGTGTAAAGCAATCGTATTCATTTGACAGTTCAAAACGTACGATATGATCTGTCAAACCTTTTGTTCTTTGCCGTTTGACAGATCATATCGTACGTTTTGAACTGTCAAATGAATACGATTGTTTTACACAATTCCATACCTGGTCCTTGCAGGTCCTCACTCACTCTCTCACTGCTATTGGATTATCTGATAATTTTTTTTTAAAGATAAGGTAGAGTGGATATTTTTTCATACAGATATTGTTCCATTTTCGTACTTGGATATGAGTTTAGCAGTTCCCATAAACCAAATAACCTTACGATCTTGGCAGCCACCATCAGCCGTACAGTAGCGACATTGACCGCAATGAAAGTTCACATTAGGTACTCTGCCTTTGCGCAACTGCATTCTATACCGACTTTTATCGCCCTTTTACGATCCGCCGAGTAATCCCTTTGAATCCCCTATTATTCATGACAGGGCTACCAGATAAACTGCCGCTTTGTACCTCTAATTCTTTTAAACAGGCCATCTAACAATTGATAGGCCTGGACACTGGAAAGATGCAATCTCCCTCATAAATAATTGATGCAGTCCTATTATGGTAATATGGGCATTGTCTACGAACTGTTCGATTGAAGGTTACCATCGCCTTTTTCTTTTTATAACTATTTATATACTATAGATCTAGGATTTTGCGTAGGTAATCTTTAGCTTCATTATAATAACTCTTATTCTATTTTTTTTCATAAGCTAAACAAGGGTCGAGTTTACACTTGTGTCTCGTATGTAATTTTTATAAATACAGGAATATGGAGTATAGTATTTACTGTCGTTAAGATAACAGATCAGATCAATCAACATATTTTTTTATTTTCTTGTGAACTCTACCATTAAAATTGTAAACAGAACTGATTTCAAAGCTATTTCATTATTATTTATTATGTTCACAATGCTGAGTCACCACATAATTGATTTTACCTACTTCGGAGGCACGACAAAAAGCTTTAGTTTTTAGCCGCAACCGGCTCACAAACTGGTGCAATTACGAAATAGCTGGCCTGTGTCGCACTCGCACCATCACCGCCTGGAAGCCATAACTCACGCCTGCTGTACCAGTTGTGGACTTGTGGCCGTATTCTGATAGTATTTTTTAAATCCATTCAAAATCTATTTCATTTATTTTTTTAACATGGCTTTGGGGGTTTACATTAGGAGCTCAAACACCACAGTTTTCTTCAAATGACAATTAGTCGGGATTTAAATACTACCATAGGGACAATACTGGGGATCCTTGTACAAAATATAGCTGTTTTATTACTGTAAGGTAAAATATCTGCGTTGATAAAAGCTTCATCGAAACTATGTCAATTCAATTACTAAGGAGCTAAAGTTAGGTTCAGAACTTATAAAGGAACGCTATATCTTTTATGGTTATGAAGGATTTTCCTTACCATAAACACTGATTAGATATCACTTGTAAACGGATTAAAATTATAGCCATCACTTATTAAAATCATAACATGTAAGATTAACTACCAAAGCCCTCGTAATTTAGAATACGATGGTAGAATGTAGTGTAAAGACGGATAATGTCCACGGTAAGTTATGCACGTAAACCCTCGGTTTAGTTTTGCTTTCTAAGCTTTGAGTTACGGGTGAATAGTTGCGTCCGCGCTTCATTACCGCCCTTATGCTATAAATAACAAGGCTTGGTTTGATGTTTCGATGCAACACAGGTGGAATTGGATATAGTAAATCTAAGGTTCATCAGAACGTCAACTCTGGACAAAAGTATAAGTTAGCTATATTCACCTATATTACAGTGGATATGTACTCGTAGACAATAAAGAGTAGGTCCTGTTTTTTTCATTAGAACACAGTTGACCAAATGTAAAAAAAAACCTTTAAAAATACGACTTTTATTGCTTTTATTTACTTACACATCTTGTACTAGATATCTTTATATTGCTCGATATTTTATCCTTGGTCCTTCGAGAGAGTCATTTTTAAAAGGACTGTTTAAACTGACTTACGAGAATCAGAAAAACTTTAAGGTTGCGAGCATAAGATTTAGGTCATAGAATTAAATCTTATTTTGAGATACTGCCTTTTTGTACTATGCAGGTGTCGTTTTGTCCACGGGATAATGCGCACACGTCACTTTCTCCGATGGCGCTTGCGCAATCCTGTCGGGAAAGGATTTATGGTCGTCCTACATTCTTTATATGTCACACGACCACTGCGCCATCGTCTTTCTTGCTTTCGTTTGGTTTGTGAGGTCATGGCTTGTTTGGTCTCATTTGACTGTCCTAGCTAGTAGTAATTTCACCATTAATGAAAGAAAGCATATAATATTGTCTCTTTTAGACACTTTCCTCATGACAAAGAAACCAAATCGACGCTCGTTTCTTCGTAAACATGTTTATGCGACGAAATATACATTTTTAACATTATACTAATGGTAACATCCACCGCAATTGCTTCAATTTGCGTCCATTACATAAACGATGTTTCAAATAACTCAAAGACATCATTTGAGCCGTTACAAATTGGTCAAATGAAAGATACACCTCGTTTATCACTGTGTACTTACCCGCGCGGAAAGGTATCTGTTACGGGTTGCAGTAATCAATCAATTTCGTTAATATTCTAGACTACAGTTGGTATCGGTCGCATTCATTTACCGCCAATTTTTCTTTTTAATGGACTTGGACGAATTCAAAAAGAGAGTGAATAGGGTGTTATAAGTCAGACATGACCAATCTTTGGCCAACATTATCACTTACCATTAGGTAAGATTGTAGATATTAAACATTACTACGTTTCCTAGGTTATAATATAACCCAAATTTAGCTATCCACCATCATCTACTCTCTACATAATATTGTGAATTGTTACTTAGAAAAATGTGTTTTGTTGATTGAAGGAAATTATTGTTAGCATGATAACGAGATCTTATCAATGCTTACATATTATCACAACTAGATCCTTCCTGCTTACACCATTTTAGCGTTTCACCAGATCAGTTCACACGTGTCCTGGGCAGTGCTTAATGAATTAATGTCCCTACATAAATGTCAAATGGCCCATTCATGGCAGGAATGCGGAATGGCTCCTGGCAATTGACATTATCCACTTAGCAGCTTCTGTTGATCCAGTTGGTAGACGGCGCAAGTGTGAGGAGAGTCGCTTTCTTTACTTAACACGTTCCGGAACAGTGAACGCCTACAGGCGTGAGAACAATAAAACATCTATTGTATCGTCAATAAACAGTGTCCCGGAACGTGTTAAATGGAGCTTACTGTATAAAGGATGTCCAACGGCCTGTTTCACAATGTCTGAATCAGTTCCCATTAGCGTTATATGTCTGTCCACTAATTCATACAACATGACGTTCCATATTTAAATTATTCGTTGGTTATTAAGGTTAAGGTTGGTATTTCGCTTATTTATCGATGGTGTAACGCCTGTTACAAGTAACACTATTCCTTGAAACAGATAATGAAAAGTTGGAAATGTTGTACAATGCCCTCAGTAAGGTACCTTTCTGCCTAGTTTTTATTTTATTTCTGATATTCTCATTTAGTTTTTTTATATTAAATCATTCAGATTCTTTATATTAAATCATTGATTTTGTCCTAGAAAGCTTAAAATAATCTTACGTGGACAAAAATTCGGGTGATGGAAATTCACGCTTTCTTCTGTACCTGATCTCTAAATTCGCCAGCGGTTGACATTTGAACCATATCACACCATGCGTCTGCGCAACGTATGTCGCAATATGATATTAGGGCCGTCAAACGCGGGTATTATACCGCGGTCCGTCCGTCTGAAAGGCGAATCGTGCGCAACTGACGGTTATTTACGATTGTACTCCGATTGGCAGACGCTCACCGCAGGCTGCCCAGTTATTACGGAAAAATACACACATACCTACCAGAGGTTTATAGTTGCGACATACGATACACTAATAGTTGGTGAGAGATTCAACGTGACACATCTCACCATGAAATGTGATTTCAAGTCATATCGTCATGATAAGTACATAGATAAGATCATAATGCATTTGCTTGCTTATAAACAATGCAACTTTTGCTTACGAGTAAGCGATGGTACTAGCTACACTCGGCCTTGAATGCGTTATTTGCATTTTATAACTCTGCAGATTCATGCTTTGATGTCAAGTTTACGAAATTTTGTATCAACAAATTATCCAGAAAAATCTCGATTAGAAATTCATCATAGGTAACAGTATACTTAATTAGTTTTTACCCCAGCACTCAAAATCATTAAATGTTAGATAAGATCTTGACTCCCACTTCACTAAAGAAGAACCAACATGTTTTTGACGCCGGCACTTAAAATATGAGCGTCATGTCTGGCGACCTAGTTACGAATATATTTGACAACTAATTATGACTAGACACCTCTAGACAGTGACCGACCCTGATGTAAGAGGATCATCTATTTCTAATTTATTTATTTTTTAAATCGTTTAGACTTCTTCGCGATCTTAGTCAGCTCCTTCAATCTTAATGAAAAGCAGTTACACGGTAGCGGCTTGAGTTCTGCAATATTACTACTTGCCTAATTAGAACCAATCAATTTACTCTGGCTTTAGTAATTAGAGAAAGTAGGTACTATACTGCGAGTAGGTATATCCCAGACTCTGATAAAATCAGAACTGGCCACTAATAAAAAGTGCTGGCACAAAATAGAAAAAATATGATAACGTGAGATTTTTTCTTTTTTTCAGCGGGAAAATCTCGAACTCAACATTGTATCCACCTATAAATTACGCGGATCTTTAAATGCAATTTTGTTACACCTATTTAGATAACTAAGTAAAAGATTAGCGATAAGCAGTTTACGTTAATAGTTCCGTGTGCGTTAAAATCGCGTAAACAGTGCAGGGGCCATAACGCTAAGTGTGTTCCCGTGTTGGCGCACATCCGTGCCTATTAATGCAACTTAACGAACTTCAGGTGCGATGTCTAGTCTATGGTCAGCTTCGTAAGAGGCGCTTCCTTATTTTAATTAAATCTTATCAGCTCTTACTAACTTGAAATAGGTAGACTATGAGAGTTACTTGTATTCGTAAGTACAGAAGCACGGTCTGCTTAATAGCAAACCGAAAAGGTCCTACCAAAAAGTGCATTAGCACTATAACGCTAAAAAACTTTTTGGTGTATACTGACAAGAAGCCGACTCCGAAAGATATTCGCTTTTTCCTACCCTATAACTAAGCCCTCGGTGGCGTAACAACAACCTCGCGTAGGGCAGCCTCGTTGCCCTCAGGCGCGCCCGTGTTTGCACATACGCGACTATCTCGCTGAGTAATTAGCTTTGTGCCCTTATTACGTTGAGTTATAGAACTGCCTGGAACCGTTTCTGAGTTAAGTAAGAGTTGATTCGCTTTGGACTGGAACATACTTTTAAATTATCGGGTTTGATTCACTCTGGCTATTGACTAGGTTGAAACAAATTGCAAAAAAAACTAGTTAATAGGATGCTTAAGTACTCTTTCAATTCGATTGGATTGGCTTACAAAAGTATAGAGTCGACACAGTAATTAATAATTTTCTTTTGTTTTGTTTTAGGTAAATAAAAGTAATTTTGCAGAACATTGCGAACTAAAGGTTGATCACTGAAGGTATATTGTCTTTTTTCAATTTAACGGGGTCAAGAAAAACGTGAGGGCATTTTTCTTACAATATAACCTAAGAAGAGTAGTAGTTTCTTTTCGCCAAGTAATCCTCTCTTATCTACGTTTAAAAAAAGCAAAGGAATCGAAAGCGGTTATGCGATCGTGCCACTAATACGCGTTTTACACGCGATCTCGTACACAGGAACAATGCGTTACGCAGTTCGCGGGTATTTCTAGCTTTACGAGCGCAGTATTGATTCCAAGTGCCGGCTACGCACGGAAAGCATTCGCTGCGCCCGCCCATTGACGTGACTGCTGCTTCTAAATTTGAAAACCATCATGCTTTATTCCTTTTTATTTTTGTTTTATCGCCCAGCGATTAGATGAAGTTAATCTAACCGGCCAGCTCGTGACCAAAAATTATGAAGAAGGTCCATTTAAATTTTACGCACGTTACACACATTCCTTTTCTAGAGTTTATTTTTCTTTTGATTTCTTTTCCAAGCCTTTGTCTGTATTATCGTCAAGCTTCATTAGAATCTGAAACCAATCAATACCTAATTTAATGTAATTAATGTTTTAAATGCTAAACTCAAACATATTTTGTCAAGAAGTACCTACGAGTACTAACCGAAACGCGTCAAATAAGACGTCATACACCTTACATATTTACGAGGCAGCTGATATTATTTATGTGTGTCAACTCGTTCTATTTTCGACGTCGTCTCGCTGGATGCGTCGTTGATTCATGGCCGGGACCGAGTGCATTTAGGTACACTTGCACAACCTTTATAGCTTTAGAATTAGTGTAAATGGAGACTAAAATACTACTCTGTGTCTATTGCACGCTGACTGATATATTAAGGAATTTAGGAATCTCTACTTGCATCATATGAAAAAGTTTATCAAATTTTCATGAAGGTTTGTATGTGACCAAAAAACTGCCGTGTGAAAACACCAGAATTTTCTGCGGTATCCAGTAATGTACCTAGTGATCCCACAGAACTGGGCTACCATGGGAAACGGCCCTAATAATTGTTAACCGGCTTCTGGTTGTTAAACTTCAATAAATGGTATCTAGGCTTACTAAATTGACTCCATCATCACATAATCTTAGACCGTATATCAACACATCGCTTGGTTCACACTTAACTCATCAGCTCTAATGTGCAGTCTAGTATCAGTGAGCCAGTCATCATCGTGGTTCTAAAACGCGAATAAATCATACTAATGGCCGGCATATTAATTGAATAGCTTTTGCTCGCGACTTCGTCCGCGTGGAATAGTGACTTCTTTCTCCCGTTTTTTACACATTTACCACTATATCTTTGCTCCTATTGGTCGTAGCGTGATGTTATATAGCCTATAGCCTTCCTCGATAACTGGACTATCCAACACAAAAAGAATTATTCAATTCGAACCAGTAGTTTCGGAGATTAGCGCGTTCAAACAAACAAACAAACAAACAAACTCTTCAGCTTTATAATATTAGTATATTATATAGCCTATAGCCTTCCTCGATAACTGGACTATCCAACACAAAAAGAATTATTCAATTCGAACCAGTAGTTTCGGAGATTAGCGCGTTCAAACAAACAAACAAACAAACTCTTTAGCTTTATAATATTAGTATAGATGCGAGTAATATTTCGCGTGTCACAACGACGCTGCTCACTTACCCATGAAAGCTTTCAGCACAGTTCTCAAGGATAAAGGTGATGGATGTTGTAAGCGATAAGTTACATGCCTTTCGGTCTCTGATGTTTTATTTTATTTTTTCTATCCTTTTTGTCTGATAGATTTAAAAAACCTTTAAGTTTTTTTTACTATTAGCTCACGCGAATCCATAAATTAATAAACCCAATTGACAATGCAATCCATGCGGATTTTTAGAGTCAGTTTCTCAATATTTATCAGATTACTAACCGTATCAATCATCATATTGAATGATGTAATATTTCACTTTTTGTTCCGCTGGTAATCGATGGAAATGGTCCTGCACTAATCGATTCCAAATTCACGTAAGTCACGGAAAAAGGATGGACTTTGGTTGTGCTGAATAAAATAACCAAGCCTCTAACTAAACGTTCAACACCATCACCAGATTGGAATGCGGTACCTTTAGAAGAGAGCCGTATAAAATATTCATATTTAAACTCTCATATTACCAGCTAATATAATAATAACATCAGCAGACAATGACGACAGTCCGTCCTTCGCGATTAGTCATTACGTTTTAGAAAGTGTTCCGATGATCATAAATCACTGTGAGTGACGTGACGCGTCGAAAAGAAACCATGAGAAGTCCCTACTCTGTTAGACATTGGACTGAATTCTGAGGTGCCACGGGCCAAGACTAAAATTCATGCTCTTCCTCTTCTATTCAAAAAACAAAAGGCAGATTACAATGATTGGGAAACGTCAATCCAAACGGCTGTGAGACGCCATATTTCCGAATCTATAGGCAATTTACGAGAGACATGTTACGCACAAATGTGTAAAAAGCATGGTGATCGCGGCACATAGTTCCTAAATTGATTTTAATTTCTTCGTGGACATCAAACTTAAAAAAAATAATGAGATGGATAAGAATATATTCCTCTCAATTTTATAACACTAAAACTTTTAGGTAATTTAATTTATAAAAATAAAGAAAGCAACAAAATTATTGAAATTGGAGTGCTTATAACTGAAAGTTCTTATTCATGACAGTTATTACAACAAATTACAAATTATTATTTATTAGTAAATTAAGCACCTCAGAATTAAACCCATTGTCTGTCTGTCTGATTTATGTCATCCCTGTCACTCATGCAAATATGACATTGCGAGTAAGCGCGAAGGCTAGTGAAGCCGAAAATAAGAACGCAAACTTACAGAGTAGCCGCGATAGCCTGACGTTTGGCTATCGTGTCCCTTGACCCACATAGTCTAGCTTTCTTTTCTTGCTAACTCTAATTATTGCATCCTATTCGTATTTTTAACAGCCAAATTTTATGCGTCACGTAAAATAAATCAAAAGTTTTATTTAAAAAAATCTCCCTTCACGGTTGCTTTTAGGTTTTGCAAGACTATGGAACCAAGGGTATCTTATTTATTTAACAAAGCTTTAGTTTAAAAACCCAAACCTCTTATAAATAACTGCCGTCGTTGGTAACTTAATTGCATACTTTATTTTCACACATCCAACGATTAAAATTATTACCTCGTTACAACAACAAGCGTTATCTAAATCGTCACAAAATATTTTCAAGTGAAACCTGAAATTTCTCCATAATTAAGGACACCAAATATTCACGGCGACAGAGCATTGTCACGGTAATGGTTCGTAATGAGGGCCAGTCACACCAAACTGTCGTTAGTGAACCGCAGAAACGATGAGCGTAACTGAAAGTTATAGATTACACGCAACGACAATGCAGCAGTAATAGTCTGTTCTCTTTCCTTTTCTAAAACGGTCAAGTGTGATCAGTCTTGTGGATGAGTGAAACTAAAAAATAAAGATTGCACGCAACGACAATGACGTCTGTCAGCAGTCATAGTCTGTTCTCTTGCCTTTTCTAAAACGGTCAAGTTTGATCAGTCTACTAGATGAGCGAAACTAAAAGCTAAAGATTACACGCTACGACAACGACTTCTGTCACCAATCAAAGTCTGTTCTCTTACCTTTTCTAAAACGATCAAGATTGATCTTTCTTCTATTCTATAAATCAAATGCATTACTTATCATTCACTTATCACATAAGTTAAATTATCCGGAAAATCCATAGAGCGGAAAATCCATTGAGATTTGGTTAATGAACCACAGTCAGTAAAGCTACTGACTGTGGTTCATTAACCAAATCTCAATAAGTACGTACTTAAGCGATGATGTGCATTGCTTAAAGTCAATAAATATCCAGCTCATTTTACAGATTTTGAAACTTACGCCGTTCGTACACCAACGCATTCGCATGCGGTAGTGATGCGGCAAAACGATCCCGACTAGGATGCAACGATCACTTAGCTAGCTGTTAGAGCGAGACAAAGCATATACGAAATTCGCATGCTGCATATGAATACGAATGGTATTACAAATTCTAATCTATTTACAATAACACGCTCAGTCGAAGAAAGAAGCGTAACATTGTAAGAGCTAGTAATCGCTTTAAAAGAGCCGCGAGTCGCGTGCAAACTCTTAACCACTAGTTAAATCCAGTAATGCACAGTTAACTTGCTTAAGATGTTCTTAACAGACGGAGGTTTTCACTGAAATTAAGGACACCGAATATTCACTTTCATAGAAGGTGACAACACGGTCAGACGGGCGTAATGATAGCCCGTAACGAGGCGCAGTCACACCAAACGGTCGTTAGTAACCATAACGTAGCGAAATGAGATGAGACAGCCCTTGAAATGGGAAATGGGTTTTTTGAGATGACCGCCATTTTTGGTCATTCCGTATTTTCGAGTTTCCGAGTCTGTGATATGATCGTCAATTACTCGTTAAGAAGGAGAATGGTTTCAGTATTTTCTTGTTGTCAATTAAGTAACTAGGTACTTCTACTTTATAGTATTTTTAATATGTCTGTTTTTCTATGATACACGCTGTATAATTATAACTCTAAGAAAAACTCTGTGTTCTGTAACTTGTATTTTTTTTTAGTTTTACCTTGCTGTTTTTGCTTTTCTGGAGTGGTTAACGAAATCGAAAGCCTGACCACTTGTCAGCCAGTGCAGCAGTGTTTACTTATCTAGTGCTGCACTAAATAATATCGATAAAATAATGTGTAGTTCCAATAATATGATAAGCCACTGTCAAAAAGATCACCTCAATTGCATATCAGTATATTTCGATAATGTTTATTGTTTGTGGTGAATTTATCGTCTCGGTTGTTTTTCTAATGATATTTACTTTATTATTCGATTGTTCTGTTTTAATAAACGAGCATTACTTTGTAAACTTTTTTCTTTTTAAAAGGAGGTACTTATTTATTTCTTTCTTGACATATCAAGATTCTGTTCTATAAAGAAAGCATAAGAGCATAAAAGTAACCTATATATGTGTAGATATATTTTTAAACATTTTCATTCAATATTGCATAAATTATTGCAACAATTACATAATTCACAACACTCAACGCATCTCCATAGACAGGAGAAACCTCTTAAAACTGTTATTTGCGTACACTGACCGCCATTATCTGTAATTATGTGCACATGCATACAGAGTAAACGCGTGCTAGGAATATTGAAAAAACCTAGGACCGATATTGTTACGTGCTTTCTAAAGCAAAGATAGTAAATAATAATTACTGGTCAAAGAGGCGACTCAATAATGTGGTAAAATTAATGAGGCAGGTATATGGTCCAATAATTTTAGGGTTCCGTAGCCGAATGGCAAAAAACGGAACCCTTATAGTTTCGTCAAGTCTGTCTGTCTGTCTGTCTGTCTGTCTGTCTGTCTGTCTGTCTGTCTGTCTGTCTGTCCGTCTGTCCGTCCGTATGTCACAGCCACTTTATTCTGAAACTATAAGCATCACATAGCTGAAACTTGGTAAGTAAGTGTATCTTGTTTACCGCTTTCCGATTCAGATACAAAAAGTAAGAAAAAATAATATTTAAGGGGGGGCTCCCATACATGATACTAAAACCAAAAAATTTTTTTTTACCCAAACCTATGCGTGTGGGGTGTCTATGGATAGGTCTTTGAAAATGATGTTGAGGTTTCTAAAACCATTTTTTCTAAAAGTGTAAGGTTTGAGATATAGACGCTTCCAAAGTGGTAAAATGGGCGTCCCCCCCCATCTAACTTTTGAACTAAGAAAGTGAAAATTTTGAAAAAAATATATGATGTAGATCTCAACAAAAACTTGCAACGAAAATTGGTTTGAAGGAGATCGAACCAGTAGTTTTTGAGATATTGCACATTTTTATCAACCGCAAATATAACTTTGTCTTTCATACAAACACTATCAAAAACAAAGTTATTTTTGCTGTCACAATATATTGTGATGCTTTCGTTAAGTGAAAGTAAGTGAAGACCCTGAATTCAGTTAAGGGTGGCACGGAACCCTCAGTGCGCGGGTCCGACACGCACTTAACCGGTTTTTTTACACACGAACGCAGTGAAAGTCGACGTTTTTTTTCGTTATTTCATAGAAGACGATGGTCATGGTTTAACGAAATACATGATCAAATAATTTCATTTTACTAAAGAACACACTAAAGTACATAATTTTTTCCATAGCCCACCGTTGATTGTTCAAAATAACAGGGCTTACGCAAATTTCAGTCAATCTAATGTACCTTATATTATTATTTGATTTATGGACCTCTAAAAGAAAACCATAATACGTTTAACCTCGAACCGTATTAGAAAACCCTTATACAACCCATAACATAATCTAAGAGCATGAATTTTCTCCTTTTACAGCCTTTCACAAACCGCATAAACGCAGATTTAACTCGTAGTAAAGCAAACATGGCGCTGAAGCATGTGTAGGCCAAATTGCTCACCTTGTAGGTGTCATTTTATCGCTGCAATTTAGTTTCTCTGGACGAGGTGGTCTGAGCAAACAAGCTGTTCGGAGTCCGGACTCTCATTATGTGCGGGATCGTGAATATGGCGGCAATTTGCAGGAATACGTTTGCTGAAATGGTCGGTAGAGCGGCTGGATTGTGTTTTTTAGCTGTCGGAAAATAGCAAGGTATTCGTATATACCTTTTGTAGCCTAAAATATTGAAATAGTGCCAAGCTAGATTTATTACTAGTTTTTTTCTTCTTTGTAATAATTGAGCCGACCATACTATCAAGTAGGCCTTCAATAATTCCTCTTAGGACATCAGCTTTAAATAGGTACGTTATCAACAAGGTTTAAGAAAAACCTAATATCCAAACATAATTTGCAGACGACAGTGGCGCCGCCCTGGCGTCGGTTTCAATAGACCTAATCTCCGGGTAATTTGCGCTGTGAAATCGGAGTAGGTGGCCAGTTACCTTCGCATGATACGCCTAATGCGAAGTAATGAGATTACTTTGAAGGGTTTCACAACAACGGTAATAGTTTTGATAGCAATAGCCAAACTGATTAGGAGCTATAAGATTTCTTAGCAAATTGATGCTGGGTTGATGGATGTAGAAACGACGGAGGGCCTGCGTTGAGCGAACGGATTTAACCCGTGTGTTGCGGTTTTATTGGATAAGCCTCAAAGAAAAAGCAGGTCACATCTTGAGGACAACGGGTCGCCATCACCCTCAGAGGGTGTTGATTTGGCTATTCAGATAGAGAGCGCCGAAAGTTTACATGTACCTACTCGTAAGGTTCATTAAAAGAGCTTTAGTATTGCATAATGAGTATTCCCCAATTTAAAAATATTAAATTGTGTGTGGTTTGCAATAAAGAGTTTAACCACTCTACTTGTATCTACATTCCTAATAAACTTTTAAAGGAGTATTTACATCATACGTTTAAAAACACCAAAGCTCAACCACCGTACAGAGAGTGAAATTAAGTCATCGACACGTGAACGGCTGAAACCGAAAGCCTCTGATTAAGACTAAAGACTATATTGGTTTTTACCTACAACCGGCAATTACCTGAACCGATCGTGTTTCTCGAAGTAATAACCGTTGGCTCGGGTAAACTTTATCGCTTTATGTAGCCGTAATTGTAAGAGTTTCTCAATAATTTGCTAATTGGCGAATTGCCACGGGTTTTGTTACAAAGAGATTGATGTTACAAAAAGTTTTATTCAGAGGCGCTGCAAGAGCTGAACTTTTTTTATCTACTCTCTATCTCTACAATGTAAGGTAGGTTCTTGTATAGTTAAGTACATACCTCATGCCTTTCTGAAATTCTTACTAAAATTTTACTTATCATATAGGTCCTCAATGATTATAAACTGCATTCATGAACAAATCAAGTGATAAATCAATCTACATTTCAGTGTTTTGAATCCGGTTTTTAAATATATTTTTTTTGTAAATAATTAGGTATTATTAGGTACAGAAGAGTGGGGAGAGATGAATATTCAAACAATTAGTCACAAGAAAAGCAATGATTTCTTACAATCAGAAAAGCGTAATTCTGGTGACATTACATGCAGTAACTAAAAGCTTATCATTACGTCGTAGTGGCAAGCAAGTAGTTAACAGATATTTTCACTTAAGTAATACATTCACGTCCATTAAAATAATTCCGACGATTAATCAAAGTTATCAATGGATTGCGATACTGAATGCCTGCAGTTATCACATCCTAATCAATGCACCTGGCCAGTGCACTGGGAAGTAGGTAACATTTCAACGTCTTATTTTGTAGGAACTGTTTGGTGAATAATTATTACCTATCTATTTATCAATTAATCTATGTTTCATACATCATTCACCGCAAGTACTTCCTATTTTCATTCAAGACTGAGTGAGTACGCTACTAAGAAGAGCAACGAAGCAATCTGAATCCTCCTGGTATAGCAATTCAGGTAAATAAATAAAAAGGTAACCTCTTCAGTTGCACTTTCATAATGGACGGGAAATCCGAGTATTTAAGCCACGTAAAATGTGAATTTACCGGATATGAGGTTTATTAATAAACAATAACATAATTGTGATTGTGGGACTTGAACAGCTGCAACCAATTTCGTGTCACGTATCGAGTATTGATCGGTGGTCCATCCAAAATAATTCAATTGATATCAAGTAAACTTCATTGATACACCTCTTCTTGTGTTGTGAAGTACAATACGCTACGTGAATCATCGTTTACCTATTACTTACATCATTAACTAAGTAAATCATTGACTCTTTTAGAGGATAGATCCTTCCCAAATATTAGCAAAATACACAATTGAAAGTTATAAAACACAATGGAGCATAATCATCCCATCTGGTTTCTGTTTTCGGCTAATGGTTCGCATATATATCTAACTGCGCTCTCCGGATACTTAAAATACTTAAAAAAAATAAAATGGGGGTCAATTTCGATTATTGACAATTCTTCGGTCGTTAATCATCGAGTGCGCAATAGGCGAGTGGTTGTTGTAATTGAGTCATTTACGAAATTACACGGTTTTATGAATGAGGCGGTGAGCTCAAACGTCACATCAGCCAGCGTGGAGCCTCGCCGCGCCGTAAAAGGAGCTCGCTTAGGTCAGCCTCGGCCTTCGCAGCCGCACGATATTTCAGCCCGATATCGGATAACAATACCTTCCCCCGACCTTACTTAATTACCAATACTTTCGAACGAGTTTAACCCGTCCGACGTCCCCGCCAATAGGCCCCGAGTGACCTCACAATATCGTCCTGATTTACTTTACTCTTAATTGGACCTACTCTGTCTACTCCTTATAGAGAACTTTAATGTCGTTGATTTTTTATTTAAGCGCCACAAACTTTTATTTGTGGTGCCGTATCTAATTAGTATTATCACCTTTCATTTATCTTGCCTTTCATTAAAACAAGCGTATGCGTCACTGAGGTAACAGGTACCCCGTTCACTTTTGAGTTTCTTTTTGGAAAAATATTAATAAACGACAAACATACAGCCGTGTGTGGTTCGGGCTAATTAGCTTCGCCTGTCGTATTGCTCCTTTAAATAAAGTTGTCAATGTAAGGAAACGAAGTATGAAATGCTGTTACGTTGTCACGTATTTACACTTAATTAATTACGTCAATTCGTTGGACGTCATGTTCGTCTGTGGTCTCTGCACTTCCGAATACACACATTTTAGGGCAAAATTATTACTTACTTAAATGCATGAGTCAGCGCAGCCTTTATTTCTTGACCAAACAAAGCTTTAAGTTATAATGGCCGCAATAAATATTCTAGAGCTATAATTATAAAAGTGATTCGTCTAGATTAAATTAATGATCACGATGCAATGTCCTATCGGTTGAATTATTGCTCAGTGTTATCTATTCTGACGTCATTATCTGTAAGAACAGGTATTTTAATGGAACCGTTTACTGTTAGAGTGATTGAGACAAAAAAGAATGTGCAAATATTTAACTCGGTCCCACGCAACTTCGTTCAGCACTATGCAATACTTAAACCACTTTGCAAGCTTTTACTTAAAATACGCTGTTATCATTATATAGGCTTGATAAGCCTAGTCGGCTGTCAATCACAGAACCTGGCCTGGTGACTATTTTCTCCAAGATTGGACTATTTATCGCTAAATCGATCAAGGTTTCCACTCCCACGCTTCTTTGCAGGTTTTTATTAATACCTACACGAACTTTTTGCTACTTTTTGTTGAAGACTTGTGAAACGTAATTAGGTTATGCTCTTATACTTTTTGCTCATTCATAATTTTTTTTTGCATGTTAAATAAATATTTACAGGCACGCGCGTAATTTTTTTTACCAAGCATTTAATGTTACCGGTATATTATCTCTTTATGGACGTTGCATATTAAATTGCGTAATAAGTTGGACATTTATTTACTTTAATGTATCTAATTTTAGACTCGTTAGCGACGTTCAACTTTATTGTTACTACCAAAAATATACAAATCTGTCAGAGACAGATCGTAACAAGCCACGTAGACAAATTTAATTTCTGTTCCAAAAATAGAAAATAATATTTTCGGTCGCGTTTAAATGTAACACAAACGAATGTTCCTTCGGGTTTTATTCTGGAATTGAATTACGTTGATTTGCGTCTGCTGTCTGCTATTTATACGAGAAGGTTCAACGAATCCAAAACGCGCATAAAGTTTGACGTCACGGACCTTTCTACCCCCGGCGGACGTGATGGGTTAAATCGTCTGTCCTATCTCTTTTACGATTGAAGATCGATTTAGCAACTAATGCATGCATTTGATTTGAGCTTATAATCTGATAAATTTTACAGATTTTTCAATACTTTGGTACAAGTTTTTTTATTTTTATTATAAGTATGTGCATGGATTTGCGAATCGGTTAGTCAGTGCCAATAAACTCTTTTTTTTCTTAATTTGATACGAAGTAATTATAATGATCTTACAAATTATAATCTATTAACCTCACACTAATTGATCCATTAAACTACAATATAATCTCGCTAAGTTTATAACGTAACCGTTATCATTCGGCTTAATTACTAGCAATATTAATTTTAATTGTTCCAGCCATTACATGACCGATTGAGCGATCGCTATCGAGTTGCGGTAGCGGACAGTCAATGCATAAGCATTGGTTTAGTTAACATGCATTAAGATGCAAATACCATTTATGTCCGTTTAAAAAATGCGGAAACGTTTTCAAATTTTGCACGTGAGTACAGTCTGCAGAAAAAATATGGGCTACAGTTATTTCGACCGAAAATTATTTAACGTGTAGCATAATCTTTAGTGCCACAAGTATCATACTGGCGGCTTGCTAGCGTATTTGAAAGCAAGCGGATGTAATAATAATACAAACTTACCTCTTTATTTCCCAAAAAAAAAATTAAATGGGATTGATGTTTAATATTTATATTTAGAGGAATGGAATCTGCATACGTCAGCGATGGTATCCCAGAAAGTCTTGTACACATTTACACAGCTGAGTGTACCAGGAAAAATCCGTGTTCATAGTTGCAAAGTATTTGAATAATCGAGTCCCCGGACGTTGTTTTTAATACCGGACATTTTGAAGACGTAAATATTTATACGCGAGTAATGGCGATAAATTTTATGATACACCTGGCATGAAAATGGCGGATATCATTTTATGTTCGAGCTCTTATGTACAGCTGTATAAATACACTGAAGTATTCAATAACACAACGAAATAACGCTACATTTATTGAGGGAAGCCCCTAACAACATATGACTAACAGGCTAATACTATACGATAATGAATTGAAATGATGTCCTGAAAAATATTAACCACGTTAGGTGTGTTAATTGTGATATCATTTGTCTCATTGAACTCTTTGATTTATATTTAAGTTATTTTAAATTAAATATGTATTCTATTAATAACTGTCCATTGTAAATAATCATAAAGTTATTCTTACCTAAGTCACTCGCTATGAATAAATTCTGCAACTTACTTTTCATGAATGCGATCCATAACGACTTTGCAATTTAAATGCATATCAACAGTCTCACCGTTACATTATTTAGTTAACAAACGTGTACGGGACGCGCTGAACCGTTTCTATTTTGGGTTCTCGGGGCGTCGTATCCGTATCGGTGTGGTCGTCTGTTGCTGTTGTTCTGTGCTGCGATGAGTGGACTGTATCGATGTGGGTTCGGTGAGGCTCCTCCGAAGAAAACTCCAGAATTTCGATGATAAATGCGGCGGTCTACTATTATGCGTAGTCGGTGAAAGCTGAGGTCGAAGTGTGTCTGTACTGAGAACAAGTGCTGTATTTATACTAACTGTGTAACGGGATAACGGTGTCTCACCCACGCCGTCTGGGAGCGAGACCCTTCCTATTGTTGGCCCTATCCATGGGCGCAGGTAATACGGTAATAAGAGCCGATATTGCCTGGCCACCCTAACCGTGTGAAGTGTACCTATTTTGTTCTTTATTGAAAATCAACACATACACTATTACAAAATTACTATAAAATGGCTATTAATTGATGCTATACATACACAAAACACTAAAGCTATGAGACTATTTGCTAACACGGAATTTTGCTATAAAAACGATTAACTATATCTGTTAACAAGGTAATTTATCTATTCGAGATTTCGAGATTCAGCTATTAAACTATACGCTGCATCTATAAGACTCGCAATTACTTATCGCAGATTTTGCTGCCTAAACTATACTAAACTGAAGCTAATAAAGTTTGCTATCAAACTGTTTACGATTAACTTGTAACTATAAGAGCTTTAATGCAGATTTTACTATTAGACTATAATACACAACGTTATACTGTATGAACATGCTATTTTACATACAAAATATCAACATGGCATTATTGTGACTAAACTGCTTATATGCGGCATTTGCTATTTCTTTCTGTTTACCGTAATGACTGCAGCTGTGTCTAACGGCACACGATTTCGGGATCCTTTCATGATCCTTTTTACTGTAACTTTTAACTATCTATTTAGTATTCCCACGGCCGTCGCCTGCAATAAATGTGCAATGCCATTGTAGCCTAAAGGCGGTCCCGCTGCTTTCTATAAGAAACAAGACAATTCTAACTGTCTATATCTATTACACAATTGCTTTACTGTTTTAGGGCCGGTCTTTACATTTTTAAGCCCAGGCCCGTTGCTTTCTTTTTCCTATGAACTATCCTATAATTACTTATTCTAACTGTTGTTTCGGCCGTCGTGTACAAAACGTGTATTCTACATAATTATTGTAAATTCATGTAGAA
The DNA here is from genome assembly GCA_963584085.1 of Pyrausta aurata. NCBI lineage: Eukaryota > Metazoa > Arthropoda > Insecta > Lepidoptera > Crambidae > Pyrausta > Pyrausta aurata. The sequence continues at coordinate 2,562,996 of OY757257.1, forward strand.
AGGAGACGGGTCGTAAAAGAGTATATTGCAAGTTTATAGCACTTTCTCGATGTGCTTCATAGTAGTTTATTTTTAGGTCTATCCTCTCGATTTATTTTGTGACAATAAAGATCCGATGACAACGTGATTTGAAGTGTTTACGAGAAGGTTAACTCCGGTTAGCGCTCGGTTTTACTTGCCTTTTACGGCGCCACTTTTACTTTGTTGTGCTTTAAAGTGACTTTTATTAATCGTTCATTGGCAAAGCTCAATATGAACCACCTTATGTTCATAACTTTCGATACTTTATTGATATTATTTGCTAATGGTGTAATTTCTACATGCTGTTCAAGCTCTCAGAGCTTGGTTTAAAAATTAAAATTATTCAGATGGTCCTTATGACAAAACCTTATTTGACGACGCGTTTGGTGTATTGGTTAGCGCTCCTGACTATTACGCCGGCCGTCGCGGGTTCGAATCCCGCAAGGGGCAAATGTTTGTGTGATGAGCACGAACATTTGTACCTGTGTCATGGATGTTATAATATGTATTTAAGTATTTATGGGAGACGCCCCCGTCATAATCGTTGTCTGGTACTTCGTAACACAAGGAAGAAAATTCCTTACCACGAAACCAGACAATTGGTGTGTTGTCTGGCGCATATTTATTATTATTTATTATTTATCTCATAAATGTTTTCTTAGCCTTTTTATTTGTGTATCCTTATTAATAAACAAGCTCACAGGAAACAAGGCGCGACAACCTAAGCAAGATAGATTCTTAATTAAGTCTCCAATATTAAGACAGTGAGTGATCGCCTACGCCCGCGGTTTACACGATATTAAAACGCATAAATTCCAACAACCTTACACCACAGTACAGTGCCTTTAATACAGAAAATTTACAACCTTAAACTGAAGAGGAAAACACGATTGTGTAACTATTTAATAATCAGTAGACTGAGGTTCAGTTCAGCTAGTTTAATAATATGCTTTAATAATTATTTTCTGCCATCAAATTACACAGACACAATATGTAACAACGATCCTCCTGGCTGTGTTAAGTTTCTATTTTCTATGTACGATCTTTATCTAATATCAAACCTATTGAAAAGAAAGTGGAATATTAGTAACTGTCGTAATTTTAATCCCTTGACGAGACGGGTCCATGAAAGCATTGATTTGTTCTATCATTTAAAGGGCTTACCTACTGAATATATTTTGTCTGTGGTATCTAAGTGAATAAATAATTGCAATACACCTCACAACCGTGTGTTACGTCTGAAACGGGCAATTTTCATTAATCATTAATCATATTCTTACTACTCGAAACATAATGTTTACTCTACTGAACAGGTAGCAATCTGTTCACTGGTTGTCTCGGAATTATTAATCAATTTGTCTATGGTTACGTCGAGAGTTACGTGGTTAAATTGAGTCTTATTATACAATGTTTTATGGCTTCAATAAATCATGGAAAGATTGTCATTTGACAAGCTAATTGATGAACAAGCCTCTACTAGAACTTGAACATACCATGTAAGCTAATGCTTGTTTGAAGTAAACCATAAATCAAACCGTTTTCTTTTTCATAATGACCATGTTTGTGAGTAAATTATTTTTTACGAGTACTTAGAGATGGCATAAAAATGTTTCACCGTCTACAAATAAGCACAATCCAACGAATAATTCAAATATGGAACTTCATTTCGTATTAGGTAGTGGATAGATAACGACAATGGGAACTTATTCAGACATTGTGAAACAAGCTAACGGCTTGTTTAGACTTTAGTTTACTATTCTCCAAAAATACCCGGTGTCTTGTCTTGAAAGTGCTCTTTTTATTTATTTTTTTCAAAGTAACCAGTATTATAATTTGACTTCGATCGCTTACTAAGTTTCTTCTTATACAAAAACCGATAAAAAAGTGATCCTCACAAAGTAGCCTTACAAAGCCGGAAGCAGGGAGCGTGTCCAGAAAATCTGGTTACCGCCGTCTGCCGCTTAATCTCGGTAATTTGACACTACGGTAATGCGCGTGAGTGGGGCTTCTTGCGCTCGCGCTCGTCAGTACAGTCGACTGCGTAAACATGTATCATTATACTCAATATCGTTTGAACTAGTTTCATAACAATTATGGTATGTTTTTATGTGACTGACTGTACTCTTAAATAAAAGTGCCCTGGTTGAAGACGTGATCATGTTACGTTTGGAAGCGTTCTTTGGGTATCTGATACGTCCTTACAATTATGGGTTATATTCAATTACTTAATTTATGAACGAAATTACAAAATATTACCTTATTATTTGATGAACAGAACTTAATTTATTAAAACATGCAAGACTTGTTAAAACACTCATACCACAGATTAAATAAGTTAGTCTTTAAATACTATGGGCCTGTATTGCTTAACGAAATTTATCGTGTAGCCTGATTATTAATAAATAAATAAAATCAAAGGCAGTTGATAACACTCTACCAAGTTTGCACTCGTATGTTATCATATCTTAGTCATAACTTTAAATACTTGAACCTGTGAAATCGCAAACGAGTCGCAGCGATGACGCGGCGTGGGCGCAGCGTAATCGGCGACGTAACGAGTCCGCTGCGACACCTTGACGTGGCTCGGATTATCGTACGGATTATGAAGGGATATACATGATTTATGGACTAAACTCGTGTAAGATGAATAGAGCAAGTGTACTTTGTAAGGGATTAACTAGCAACCTCTACGTGGCGGTCGAATCCTACGCAAATTATGAAAAAGTTTTCAATTTTGAAGAAGCTTACAAAATCACTGCACTTGTTACAAGAAAAAGCGCAGAGTATTTTTCTCATATTGCTGCCATCATTATAGATACTGTTCAAAGAATGTATGTATGAATGTATTCAAAACATCTAAAGATTCCGATACAAATAAAGATTCTATCGATAAATCTCGAGCTCGACAAATCAGGCAAAATATTTATCTCTCCAGCTCAGTTCGATGATATTACTAGTATAGATATGGCCAATGGAAATAACAACACGCACTGAACTTTTCTAAACGCATTCCTATTCGTCACTTAAGTTTTTATGGGAAGGAAAGCGTCCTAGAACATTGGCCCACTCCGACGCGCCCCACAATCGTACGTGGACCACACGCATTTCTCCCGCTAAATGTTTTCTACTTTTGTGTAAATGCACTTATCGTAAACGGTCATGACTCTCAGCTCACTGTGTCATTGTTGCCGTAAAAACCTCTTGTAATTAATTGCAAATTCCAGGGACACTGACTTGTTTACGTTTGATGTTAGACGCAGTACCTTGCCTTGAGTTGTGGTAGAAAACGTATTAGTAAAATATTAATTACTATTTATTGTGGATGTAGCGATATAAGATTATAAGTGATGTAAGCCGGTTGATTAGTAGTAAAAGTTAAGCGATTACCAAGGAATGTATTTTAAATCATGGAAAATATAAAACTATTTGAGAATTGAGAGCTATATTGACCAGCGTTAACAAAACAAAAATATACTTACATTAGGCATAGGGTTTAGAAGCAATTTATTGTTCCAAAAACCTACTAAAAGGATTAATTAAATAACGGTGATAAGGGGAGCAAATTCATTTGAAGTCGGTGCATGCATAACGCGGATAAACATACATACACATTACATACATACATACAGGTCAAAATGAAAACCTTCGTTTATTTTTAAGTCGGTTAAAAATGTTATACACCTTTGATTCAATCAATAGTGTAATGTTCGGGAATCTCAGGCGCTATACTTAGTTGTGTCAAAGAACATTTAGGGTTTATCATAATAGTTCTATTTTCAAAAGGATAATAAAGTGTTTAACTAATAAGGGTGTAAACTCAATAAAGACTGAAGTGTCAGCATATGCAAGAAATAATTTAAATTTTATACACTAAATGACTTCAACAAGTAAGCCGATACTATGTCAGAAAAGTCTATTTACATGGCACAGCTTAGCTTATGATATCCGGCGCGGGGTTGAAGAGTTGTTGTGACGGGCAGTCCTGGTACAAATTAGCTGCGCCCGCGATCCTCATCCGCATATTAATTGGTGCAGAACATAGCGACACCGACAACTCGTTTTGCAAGTACACTCAACTGCAAACGATATAGCTGTAGCTAAGCTGTCCGCGTGGCCAATTACTGGGCACAATATGTTTAAGTCGCTTTTTACCGTCGATACGCTATGAAGAAGAAGAGTCTATATTTGCAGTATACTGCAGATATTGTCAATTTTAATGTTGATAAACTTATGATATTGATTTGAGGTTCATAGTTATATCGTTTTAAAATAATAAACATTAGATGTCTGAAGATAAATATTTTACAGTCCTGTTTTAGAATCGTTATGTATAATGAAGACAAAGTTAATGAGATTTATAGTGAGTACAGCACAAAAAATGTATCACGCCAAACAATTTTAAGTTTACAGCTTATTTATAGTAAGCGGACTGTACTTACTCCATGATTGCCTGTAAATTCTATTGAAATGAGTTTATGTCACTGCATGTATTGGAATTTTATGTTGACTTTTATATCTGGCCCAACAGGAGCATTCGATGTCTTCATAAAATACATAGATAACAGCAGTACTATCGTAGAATCAGTTAGACACATTGTTTTCTTGGTAAAATTTATAGATAGTGTTAGTATCTACTATAAACGATAAGGACGAATGTTACCGCGCAGCTTCGTGGATATCACTATCTATATTTGAATTGCCACCATTAATTAGCATTAGTAACCAATAACGTTCTAATTGTTTTTTTGTTTACAGCCGCAACCGGTCGCTCACGCTCAACCGCTGGCGCTGCCGCCACCAAACGCTGCACACGCGTCGACGGGCCCGCTCAGCGCCGCGCCGCGCACCATCGTCATCCAGCGGCCCGACGCGCGGCACGGCTTCGGCTTCACACTAAGACATCTAGTGGTGTACCCGCCGGAGTCACTGCAGGTATTGTTGAACAACTAAAGCTCATCTGCGGATAGTAACCGACTCAGCGCCGCTCAGCACCATCGTCATCCAGCGGCCCGACATGCAGCCTGGTTTCGGCTTTACGTTGAGACATCTTCTGGTGTACCCGCCGGAGTCACTGTAAGTTGGTATTTTTGAGTAGCTCACACTCAGCTGCGTCGACTGGCCGCTTAGCACGATAGTCATCTAGCGGCCCCACACACAGCCTGGCTGCGGCTTTACGTTGAGACATCTTGTGGTGTACCCGCCACTGAGTAACACTTAGTTTGGTACTCGTGAATGGCTTTAGAAAAATAGAGATTCTACGGTTGGTGTCGATCTACTTCTTCCTAAAAACAGAGTGTTTTTTCTTAAATCTATTATACCACTCAGATAGACAAAGTTTCAGTGAGTCAATCAGGATTAACCATGGGTGGCCAAGGAGACCGTTATGTAAATTTTGTGTAAATATTCAACTCATGTAAATATTTAAGTATCATGCATTATGTACCCTGCAACTACAATCGATTCGATTTAGCAACTTTCTCAATAAATTAGGTATTTAATTGATTAGAGAGACCAAAACTTTAACCATGAAAGAAACTAAGACTGATCTCCTCCTCAGTTACTTCTGTTGTATCATCTCATATCTTTAAATATAAAACAGAAGCGACGCTGCTAAATCCGTCTTTTACCCATTTTCCAGGAGTTATACGAGGATGCGCGACACCTCGCAGTGGGCGCGGTCGGCGCGCCAATGGACACGATCTTCGTAAGATCCGTCCGGCCGGGCGGGCCTGCTGCAGCGGCGGGGCTTCGCGCCGGTGACCGCGTGCTGGCTGTCAACGGTGAACCGGTCGCCTGTGGCCGGTCGAGAGCACCGTACGCGAGAGTGGTGCAGCTAGCACAGAGGGAGCCGAGGACGTTGAAGCTGACTGTTGTGCCGAGGGACCACGATCTCTTGCAAAGGGTAAATCTTACTTCCTCTATATTGGTTTGCCAGCTCAGTTTGCATGCACACTGCATGATGGTCACCAACGGAGAGTCCGCAGCCTGCGGACCTGGTCTTAAGCATCATAACAGGTACTAGTTAGCGCAGAGGATACGACAATCTTTTACAAAGGGTGGGCAACAAATTTTCCTTGACTTTCTTCGTGAGGTTGGTTAGCCTGCTGACCGAGCACCAAAGGCTGGCCACCATTAACCTTACAAAATACGTGGTGTTGAGTGTGGGCCTCGAACCACGACTGTTGCACTTTTAAGTGGCAGCTATCGCAGACTGTATTAGTGGTAACTATGTAGCTTATACAAGGATGTTATTAACCCTTCGTTTAAAGTTATACTAGCGGTCCCAGCGAACTTTGTTTCGCCCCGGCCCCGTCCCGCCCCAGCCCCGGCCCCGTTTAACGGGATAAAAAGGATCCTATGTCCTTCTCCTGGTTCTAAGCTACCTCCCCACCGTTTCGCCCCGGCCCCATCCTACCCCAGCCCCGGCCCCGTCTAACGGGATAAAAAGTATCCTATGTCCTTTTCCTGGCTCTAAACTACCTCCCTGCCAATTTTCAGCTAAATCGGTTCTGCCGTTCTTGAGTTATAAGTTATAAGTCGTGTAACTAACACGACTTTCTTTTATATAATATAGATTAAAATCATAGACATATAGGTATGTATTTTATACAAACATAGAGGTAACATAGAGGTCATTGATTAAAATTGTACAACGTGAACATGTTTTCATGTTGCTGTGTTCTAACGGAATCAATTTCTCCAGTATTTCAGCGAAGCCGCATACAACCCGGAATCGAACCAGCGGCAGCTCGAGATGCCGGCGCCGGTGACGGAGCACGAGTCGCGGCTGTTCGACGCGTACCGGAGGCCTAGGGCTGCGCTGCCGGCCCCGCAGACGCCGCGCATGCGCGAAGACCCTGAGTATGCGACCGTCGCGTCGCTTGCGCCGATGAGATTCGACTCCAGGCTCACTGGACCTGCGCATTATCTTTTGCATGACAGGTCATTTGTTTTTTGTTTTAAATTGTGGTAGGTGTGTTCTTCTTGGTTGACTTCACGGTTTGATCCAGATGCTCAGGCATGATTTACACTTTCTGGTGCTTTTGTGCCTCGCGAATTCATTAAAATAGCATCTACTTGATTATGAGCTTATAATATCATAAAAGAGAATCAGTATAAAAAAAGCGCTTGAATATAATTATACTGGACAATTAAGTAAATACCAAAAACATACATGAATTATAAAATGAAATTATCATTACAAAAAATAAATCGTTATTAAAATAACAACAATTGAACATGCCGAGTAAACGTAAACGAGTTGATATGCCTCAGCGAATTCTCGTGAATGCAGCTTCACAATCAATTACATGCTTCACGCCCGTCGCGATACTTGCTTTATTTTTGTCGTCAATTTAATTAAATCGCGGTCCGAGCGTGAACGCGCTATTTACATTATTAAAAATCGCGTGCAGCAAAAATAATGAAGCAATAATTTCGAATTACAGCAGGCGGGAATCCGATACGTCGTTGCCATCGTCGGCCGCCGAAAGCAAAGACAGCCTGGGCTCCTTCGACTCGAACTCGACGCTGACCGGCCGAGAACTCGACGACTCGATAATCCTCTCACGAATACGGAAAAGTCTTGAACAAAAAGAGGCTTTCCTCAGACGACCGAGCCAGCCGACCGGTTGGGTCACCCCTGACGCTCCTCCACCGATCAAGCAGAAGGAATTCTACGCGCGACCTCAGAAACTACAGAAGCCAGCATGGCCGCCCCCTGCTGCCTCACCTCCCCCCTCGTCTCCCCCTCCCACTCAACAGAACCAAGAACAAAAGAAAGAGGAATGCTCTGCGAGCGTAGATAGCGGAACATACAGCGGGTATGGTGAGGTGAACGGTACACACAACGACAGGGCGAGGTTAAAACAGGATAAGAATCATTTTGTGTCGACCCTGTCGAAGATTCAGGAGACAGCGCCGAGTATTCAGAGCAATAATGTTGGGGGACTCACCAATGGAGATAAAGAAGATTCCGCGGCTAACAATCAGGATAACAGGTACATATTTTTTACTAGTATTATTTTAAAGTTCATTTAAATTTCATTTAGGGAATCACTGAATGTATACAGTGCAAGGGTGCTTCTAGAGCAGTCAGTTGGTGTCAGTGTCTGTGTAGTGATTACCGAAGATAAGGAATCTATGGCGCGGTCGTGTTTTGACTGACCATACACATATGTGGCTTCTATCACAAACATCTCCTTGCTTCGGAAGGCACGTTAAGATTTAGGTGCCGCCTCATATCATGGTTGATATTTATAAGCTTACTCAGCGGCCCTTTTTTATATGATATGGGTTCGCTCTTGTCTCCAGACTAGACCAGGCATAGCAAAGACAGGGCGACTTAATAACAATTGCCTACAAGTTTCATCACTTGCCTAGTAGGCACTGAGCCCGCGTGGTGGAGTATGTATCCACCTCATACTCGCAGTGAGGCCCTCGCCCAGCAGTAGGATGTTTATAGCCTAACTTTACTTATGTAAAAGGCCTTATATCATTAACATACATTTAACTTCTCCAGATACCCAGTACCAGAGCTGCAACTCGTCACGGCGCGTACAAGACAGTTGGAAGAGGCGCGAGGCGGTGGCGAGAGGCGCACAGAAGTGGCGCGAAGCGAACTAGCTAGGATGTCCACCACTCGGCTCGAACCAAGTGTGGCGCTGCGAAGAAAGGAGTTCGAAACACGAACGGCGAGGCGGGAAGCCAGGTCGCTGGACGTGCAACCTCAACATGGTAAGAAAGAGTGAGATGTGAGATGTGAACAGTAGAACAAATAAGTTACGTGGTGCCAAACGGTCAGAGAAATGTGTAAAGTTTGTGATTTAAATGTATTGATGAGAAATAGACTTTTGGTAAGTAAAGAGTGTCCTCTTTGAGTGCCCCTTCCATATTAATGGCACCGAACAAAAGAATATAATGCTCACTAAAACGTTTAAATCTCTTCAGCATGAACGCACAAGTTAAAGAATTACCTGTTTTTGGAGTTAGAACTTTTTGATGATGGTGATGATGTGTTTTGGTTGAAGAAGAGCGAACTAAATCTTCACCGAGTTTACTGTTTTTTTTTTGCATCATTCACACTTGTTTTACACCTTTTCTCTCGCAACCCTAACCTCCTCTGACCCTAGACTGTTCAGAGTGTTCTATCGCTTGTAACCCTGATCTCTCTTCAGATCTGGAACACGAGACGGCCCTCGGCGGCAGTCTCTCCGGCAACCAGCTCATGATCACCGGCAGCAAACACCTTCATTGCCCGCCTCCAGACGGATATGTGCCCGGTTGGTATACGAGCATACTTATAATTGAGCATGATAACGCACTACATTGTTTTAATCTGTTAAGTTTAGTGCCAGCGCTAGTGACAGTCGCGCTTTGAAGTAGCACTACTTAAAAATGTATGGATACCCAGACTTACAATTGCGCTACTAAAGCGACTTTATATTATGTGAAAGCGCCCTTAGACTAGTTTTAAAAGGGCGTAAAAACGTAAATAGTTGTACATGACTACCTACATTGGATTCCGTATTTATTTTTAAGTATTTGTTTTTGACTAAAACTGCTAGATTACCGAACTCAATTTTAATACTATCTTGCTTACAAAATCATCAAAAACAGTGCTGCATTCACTCCTTATCTTATATAAATACGTGGGTAAAGAACCATGCACTAGACTTTGAGGCCATCAGTAATGACCTTAATCTTAAGTTAGACTTTAAAGTGCCATTTTTGAATCATCATAAATGATAATAATATAAAAATACAAAGTGTAATACTGCTATCTATACAGGTTGTTTACATGATGATAAGATAAAACATAGCAAAGATACTCGAACGATTATAATGATATAATTGATTACTAAATTGTAAATACTCAGACGCATGACACGTATCTGAATGCGATAATTTTTATTTACGTATTTTTACATTTATATAATTTTTGTACATAAGTACAAAAAATTACATAAGCATCTAAAATGGATATTCTTACTGAGTGTAGTGACGTTTATTTCAGAAACAGAAAAGGTTCAAATGCGAACAAGGTCAAATAGTACCGGTAGTGAAGGATTACCCATCAGAAGACAACATGCCTCAGGTATATATAATTTTCACTCTCTTTTATATAAATAATAAAAGGTGCATCATTTTTCACAACACTACACACCACATCAATTCAATACGCATAGCAATCAGCGTTCATACTTCGTGTCATCTTATTGTGTTTCGCATCTAGCCGAATAAGTAGATCAATTCCATTAAAATCATTCAATCTATATCTTTTATATGTACTCGTAGGTAACCGCGATCAAATCTCTGTTTTGATCAGTTACTTGATGATATTCATAAATAACTTTTGAGGTTATGACGTTTTGTAATCAGTCATGCATTTAACTTGGTGATAAATATCAGCGTTACTTTGTAAAAAACCCTGACACGAGGTCCAACCACCGACCGAACAAGCTATCACATAGAAAAACCAAAGGGCACAGGCTTTGGCTTCGTTCGCTTGGTCAACACACAACACCGAGCACGCGGTCGCACTGGCTAATAGCACTGTTCGCCTCAAGATGGCAGTCACGCGAAGAGGAGAATGGGGCTGAACAGGGAGCAAATGGAGGCGATGAACCGCGTCTCGCTGCCGGGCGCGGCGAGCGGGCCGGAGCGGCCCACGCAGCTCAGCCTCGCGCCGCCGTCCGCGTCCACCTCGCCGTCGCCCACGCCGAGCACGCCCGCCGACTCAGGCACGACCGTTTGTTGGAATGCCCGCTCGCTCCCCGCCTGAACGCTGCCGCGGAGGCTACGGGCTCTTGGTCACTTTTGAAACGCGATCGTCTTTTTTTTACTTAAATAGAGTTGCCTTTTTTAAGCACCGAGAGTTCGCTCCACGATCGTCATTTGTTTTTTTTTATATTTAAAGGCGGTTGCTTATTTTTATGATGCACCAGTGTGTCACTGGTAGCAGCAACTAGATTGCGATTCCCTTTTGATTTCTTTATTTTTTTAAATATTCTTACATTTAATTTGTGGTAATAAATGGTATTTTGTTGAAATCTGATTTTCTACATATTCATACGAGAGCAAAATCGTTTATAGACGATTATCTTTTGTTTCTGTTAGAATCAATTGATTTAATCATTATTTGAAAGCCATTTTTTATATTACCTTACGAATTATAGAAAGTGACCAGGGTCCCGACTCTGCTTAACACTAACGCATGACTCCAAACGTGGCGACATTTGGAGTCACCGAAGGGAGAAAGCGAAAAGATCTAACCTGTCTTCTCTTTCAAATAACGGAATGCCATGTGTGTGCTTATAGGTGTGCTACTAATGCGGACTAACCGTCGTGATCATTCGATGTCTAATATACTAATCGTTGTGGTATAACTAAATTAAAGATAAGGGATCTAAAGTGTATTTATCTCTGCAGGTTTTGCCGATGATTTGGTCACGAGAAGACAGAAAAAGGATGCCCAGCTTGGTGGTTAGTAATCGTTTATAATTTACTTTTTTTTTAAACTATCAACACTACCCCTCACTAATAAGTATCGTTAATTTGTAACCATTCTAAGCGCAACCACGCAACAACTTTTTCATATAATAACATAGTTAGTTCAAGCTAGCTCTGCCCCAACCTTCCATCAAATATCAGTGGCTTCTAATCTTTCTTATCAAGCATATATCTTGCAACTTTATCTCAAACATATCTAACCAGAATGGTTACTAACCATTTCTGGTTCACCTTAACCGATAATCGTTTTTCCTCATCAAGCAGAAGAAGAACGAGCAATGCGAAGGGTGTCGTATCTGAAAGCCACTTGGGGTGACCGGCTGCACCTCGACAGCGATGTGGAACCCGACGCAGACCTTCACGCCCTCAGAAAGTATGTTGACACTATATTCCATTTTCAATTGTTTCCTTTTTTCGAGTAGCCATGCATTCCTTTTTAAATTACATGCCAGTTTCAAACAGCAGGAACTCATGGCTGCTTCTAAATTCAAAATACGAACCAGTAGATTGTTATTAGCATTCTGTATAATTCCAATTAACATTTTAAATATCATTTTGTTACCTATCCCCACGTCTCTGTTCAATATGCCACTTTACAAAAATCGTTGTAGTTAGTTAATCATTATTTATTATATCGTACATGTCCCAGTAGTTAGTGTGTAACCAATGAACTCTAGATGTAGGTCTAACACTATACAGGTGATTGGTAATTCAAACATGTGTAATCGGTTTACTAACCGGGTGACTAAAATTGGGTTTTGGAAACGAATACAGTATGCACCGCAAGTGGCGCCCTCCCCGGTTCACGGACGACATTACGCCGCTGCTGCGAATATTCGACCCACACGCGGTCCTTCCGATGCGGTACGTCGCATGACGACGCAGTTGCGCTGCTGCCCGATAGATGGCGCTTTTACTATGTGTGCGGTAGTTTACACGATTGCATAAATAGATGGCGCTAGCGGTAGCATTGTGCAAGGTTTTTTAAGACTGTAGCTGCTACTCAAAAACTATTTTGGAAATTGGAGCGCCTTGCACTGCATCAGCCTTTAAAAGTATTTCGTTATTTGGTTCGTTAATGTTATTTGCCTAAAATTAACAGCGAAATAATAATGTAAAAAGCCGAGCAACTAAAGATTATCGAGGCATAGTCGATATAAATCAAAAAGTGTGTCTGGAAGCAGCTTTATTAAATACAAACGTTATTGGTTTTCAATTTGCGATTCTAATCAGACACGTTGACAAAGTGTTACACCACAAAAGTAACTTGAGTTACCAACATGGCGTGTGATGCATGAAACTTATTTCGATGTTTGCATGAAGTAGATGTTATGATAAAAAAAATAGTTGTAGTCTAAATGGAATGTATGTTCGGCATGTTTTATTGTTATCAGTGTTAGAAATTAAGTTTCAGGAGGTAAGACTATAAAATGGATGGGTCATAAAATCATTTCTATTTTATTCAGGACAATAGACAATTGTACAATCATGGCAATACTAGAACTAGATATCTTTTTTAAAGAGTTGTAAGTTTCTTCTTGTATTTACTTTAACTATTTGTAGATGTCTAAATCTGAATCTAATAAGCGTAACTCGATAAATAAGTCATGTGCCTCACTCAATTTGATAATGTTATTTCAAACTTATTGAAACGATTATTACTTTAGAATGGAGGGTAGGCGGCAAAGACCTCGACTATGTCAAGTAGTCAAATATTGTTGTCCAATTTAATTGAAATTGTATATGTGTTGTCTGTGTGTCCAATAGCTCAGAGAAAAAGGGCGAAGGGACAGTGGATGCCGTGCCAGCCGAAGGGGACGTCCAAGGGAACGTCCAAATCAAAATGGTTGTTAGTAACGGGAAGGTTAGTATAAATAACAATAAAACGAAATGAATATTCGTATCAAGTGTTATAGTTGTACTCGTTCGTAATGCCCTTTACTATACAAATAAATAAAGTCAAACATGACATGAATTATTGTCAACAAGATTTGTTATTTTAGACAAAAGATGGCGCTGACGCGTATTTGTCACATTACATGAATTATTGTCAACAAGCTTCGTTTTTTTAGACTATTTACACTAAAGATGGCGTTGACGCATATTTGTCACATCACAAGTAACTTCATTCAAAGTTTTGACATCTGTTATTATTATAATAAGTTCAAATTGTAATCAGCCTTTTGTTTTCTAACAGCGAGCGAGCGACAGATCCTGGAAACAAGTATGGGCGGTTCTACACGGGACAAAGCTGTATCTGTACCGCCATCATCCTAGTCAGGTAAGTGCTAGTCAATAATCAATATTATTTTAGTTATCAAATGAACAATTTAATTTTATTTATGTATTCGGTCATCAAAAATACAAAATACTGTCGGTATCCAATCACGTTTTACGTCATTATCCAGTCGATATGGTTGAATTTTCTTAAAAATGCTTTTTAACGTCAGAGTTTTGTGGCGAATTGCGAGAAATGTTGTTAAATTGTTACGGTTCACCGTAACAAATTATCTTTTTCTGCCCTTTTGATACACAAAAGTCATAAATAATACAGTATTTCGGGAAAAACATTTACACAGGTCAAATAAATATTCTTTCACAGTATATTTTCACACGTTATTTCAGGTTTTGCAAATATATTTATTTTATCTCCTTCGTTTTGGGATTCAGGTCAATCTGAAGACTCGTATTACGAGCTTTGTTTTGTAAACTAACGGCATATAAGATTAAGGCCGTTATACGTTTAACATTACTTAGTACTTTTTATCTCAATACAGAAATAACGAAGTGTCTTTTAACCTATATAGTCCAGTTCAATAAGAAAGGATCAATTGTCGTCTCAACACCATAACCTCAGATTTTAAGCACCACTGATTTTAACTTACTTTTATATTATTTCCCTGACGAAGGTTGCCGCTCTCTTTTAATTTAATAAATGCTTATATAATTTATTGCCTAATTCAAAAGTTGTGTTCATGTCATTTTTGTCTATAAAAATCTGTCAATAGAAACAAAAGTAAATAAAGCGACAACCCTAGGAACCCGATCTTTGGCGGAAAACAATATCCTAATTGTTTGCGTACCCATAGGCCTTGGCGTGACGATCAATGGGCCGCAGTGTACACCATACCCGGTTTTTGCCGTGAACACTGGCGAGCAAATATTTTGCACGCACGCCCGTTATGGAATATTGTTATGCGTACGATTCCACTTAAATACCGCCCCTTGTTTTTCATCGCTTTGTGTGCACAAGATGTTTATTGTGTACATTTGATATTCGGTAAAAATAAAATGTGCTTAGGTAATTGAATTTGTTAGGCTATTTTTAGAGCTAGTTTAATATTTGCTACTCGTAGAATGTTATATTATTATTTATTGAATAAGTTAGAGTATAGTAAGTAGAAGATAGGATCTATTTTAGATTTTCTTTTTAATGATTTTCATAAGTTTTTATATGAAATGGGTTGGCTCTTGTCTCTAGACTAGTCCAGACAATAATCAAACGAGCTCGTCCAAAAATAATGTCACAATATTGGTAAATTAAACAAGACTATGTTATAGACGTGCCTCTTTCAAGTATAGCAATTCTATTTAAAAATGAGGTGTATAGCTTACAGTCATTGTCTATTCCCCTAACTTAACGCAAAATGGTAACGGCCCGCTCAAAATTCACCGCGTCGCTATCTTGTTCCGATAAGTACCTTCCGGGCCCGTATGCGTATGCGTCTGCGCACCTGGCTTGCGCACGCGCCGACTGTGACCAACCGACGACAGTGTACAGTCAGCCGCATAAATCTACACACAAACTTATAAAATTTCCAACATTTCGTTGGACTCGAAACTTCCCGTGGCGTCTCTTACCTATCTAGTTCAGAGGAATTTGGGTTCATAAGATTTCTGGTGCCTAGGTGCCACTTAAGAGGACTAACCGTTTTTCATAATGTCCTAGTAGGTACTTTCTATTTTTAAATAAGTCGGGCCATTAATTTCCAAAAGTGGTTATGTTTGAACAGTTTATGTTGACAAATAAGTTTTTTTTTTTCAAACTACACTATTATGTTTTTTGTTTGACTGTACTTGATTCAACAGCTGACATCTTACATGTCGTCTTTATCTTCAACATTAACATAATTTTTGTGTGAAACAGCAATTCATCGTAGCATATGGTATTAATGAAGACATAACTTTTTATGAAATGCGTCTTTTCAAATTAATTACTACAATAAAATCGCCGTAACGTATAAAATCTTAAATATTACTATCGCCTCTTTTCGAGTATGTCAAAAACAAATATTATAATATAAGACTTCTGAATTTTATTTCTTCCCTTTTGAAAAAATATATGAGTCTTATTAAGTCGTTCGAAAATTATGGCGTGACCAAGGGAAATACCATTAGATATTTATACATATGTATTTTTAATAAGAGTACCTGTGTTTTTCCAGTATTGCAAATCTATCATTTCTTATTTCGCACAGCGTTGACGAACTTAGTGTATTGTTTACTCCGAGAGCGAAGGCTGGCGGTAACGTCACCATGCCGGTAGCACATCGGTCCGGGAAAGTGATATATTTTCGGCCGACCTTTCGGACCACACCGCGTAAATGTCACTCAACATATACGTATAGCCGTCCAGTGGGGGAAAGGGATGCGATATCAAGCTAATACCATTTTCTCGCTTTTATTCTAAACGCTAAAGAGGACACATAGGTCGGACTATAACAGGTGCAAGTACTTACTTGCACCTCATAAGGTCAAATAAAATATCTGCGACAAACATTATAAACCGCTTTTGGTCAAAAACTACGACTTTTATGAGTTAAACATACAGAAAATTTACAAACTGTTCATAAAGAAAGATGTCATTTAAAAAAAAAAATTACTTCCATGGCTACCCAAGTTTCAGAATTCTTAACCGTAATCGCCGCACGCGCATCGCACTGACTGCTTTACCGCGACAAACGGACGTAACGCTTAATCCTCCAGCTAAATTCCCTCGTAATACGCTTGTTAAGAGAACATTTTACTACAGTACAACTACCCAAGTACTTGTTCTCATTCCTTAACTCTCAAAACATAAGGTCGGTAATCACTTTGTTATCTGTCGACTGTATGTTTGACAGTTACACGATAATATTTAAAGGGTGTTGCGCAATAAACTCGCTATTTTGGTTGGTTGAGGAAAATATACGCAAATCACGTAGTAAGTGTCATTGAGAGAAGAAATTACGGATCTTGAATGACCGTGTGAAAAAATGCAGGAATATTTGTGTTGAAATGTTGATTGACTTAAATTTAACTACAGGTGTGCAATTAAAATTAAGAATCATAATAAAATGCATTCAATAATTGCTTGAATAATCTGTCTAATTAGTGTGAGCTACTTATGTAAATTATGAAATGAGTAACCAAACTTTAAAAATAAAATCATTTCTTCAATTGCCAACTGAAAGTGCCTTTTACATTGATTTTTAGTACCCAGTCCTACTGTATAACTAGCAATAGTAATAGTCTTCGTCTTGGTCCACTGACTTCAATGTCCTTTCCATTTTACAGTCTACCTTCATGTCCTGAAGTAGACTGTAAACTCTAATTTTACTATCCATTTTCACTTTCGCGGAAGACATTCCATTGAAATGGATTTAGACGTTCCGAGAAGAGAGGCGATGATATTTCGCCCGGTTTATTAATATAATGGAAAATACTTCTTGTTTTGTCTATTACACAAAAGAAAATACTGTAGTAGTTTGGAAATGAGGCTTTTTCTTTGGGTTCGAAATAGTGTGATATTTCTTCAAAAAACAAAAACCAATTCAGTCAGGTCGCAATTCGTGATGTTCTGTATTTCGATTGAAGTAACTCTGAGGACGGTCCTTTATAACAAAAAAGATAGAACCAGGTTTAAACCATGACTAAAATCATCCGAACAATTAGAAATGTATACCTCCATAATTAAGAAATTGATTTTAATTTGTCGGATATCTTAGTACGATTCTAAGCCTGGTACTTACTAAGTTTTTGGAATAAAGGGACCTGTGTCTAAAGTCTAGTCTTTCATAGGGTCTTTAATTTCGTTCTTTTATAAGCCTCACTGATCATCAGATTAAGTTCTTTGATCGAATGTCTCTACCTGCTTTATCATATAAGAAATAAGTACAATTATAATAATGGTTAAGATAGTTAATCTCACAAATTACGCCGTAACTAACAGTGGGTAGAGATAATTAAATCCTAGGGCGTTTAAGTAAAATAAACCCGTGATTATACGGAAAATTGGGCATATGATACCAAAATAGTCGTTTGGGAAACTCTTCTGTCTAATGGTATTTTCGGCTTGTTTATAGTTACGCTTCTCATATTTTATAGACTTAATTTCTGTTTTGTTTTGGTAGAAATATCAATTTAATTAGAAATTGGGTGGATATTTTGGAGACTTCGCGAATAGAAATAGAATTTTGATACAAAACAACCTGGACTCTACTGTCTTTTGACTGCAAATTATTATGGATTTACTAGTCTCCTCTAATTTCGTTTTATTTTATCTTAATAGTAACGAAAACGTTAGCAATAACTAGAAATGGCAATCGCGCGTCTCGAATTATATTTTTCCATTGAACTTTTCCAGTGATTTTATTTTGAGATTATGTCTATGATTTATAGTAAATTCGACCACGTCGGATTGTATAGTAGTATTTGACGACGTGTGAATCACATCCGTGGGAATAAGTGGTGGATTTTACACTCATTTACCAAATATTTTGTTTACTCACAGTTTTATGAGCCGACGGTACGACTAGCTTTTTAGATGAGCCATTCTTCCAATTCTTTAGTCAATATTACTTCACTAGAAGTTTGAGTAAAGAAACGATAATGAGTACAATGAAAAGCATTTTTATCCGTAAAAAATCGTCTTACTCCTTGATATGCCGAAATTTTAAATGGTATGTTGTATATGTTATTAACCTTTTGTTGTTCTTGTTAACTAACCTAACAGTAGTATCGTGGCCACAATTTTTTTATCTGCGTTAAGAGCTAAGTGCAAACTATAGAAACTTTGTGCAGCAGCAAGCCATTAAACTTTGTTAAATTCATTAACATATACAAGTCAAATTACCATTCCTATCCGATGTTGTTTTTGAAAAAAAAAAGAATCGGCTGAGCAGAGCGTCTGAATCGTTTTGATACAGTGCAAGTGAGCTTAACAATAGTAAAAGCCATCGGAGTGCAAAATGTTTGCGAAATTACAATTGCACTGCAACACCTTGGAATTCGAGATCGCGTTGTAACGGCAATGTTTCCCTCCCCATTGTCTTTTGTAACAAATATTTAATTAACGGCCATGTTGCAACGATGCAAACATGGTCTATTGCGCTCAGGCCTTGGTGTAGAAAGTGGAATAATTCTGGAAATTTAAGTAGAATTTAGAGCTTCCATTTTATTGTAAAAATTACGAAAATACTGCGTAAACTCATGTATGCCTGAACGTGCAGAATGTTATATATTTGTAAACTCGTATAGTGATGGTGATCTTTTTTTCTTGACGCTACAATACTAGATTCATTCATAAGCTTCGGATTGATGTAGCTGAAGCTTAATAATGATTTACAAAACCGAGAGTCATCCCTGGATTTTCCCTAACCACTTTACAATTTAGAATACTACACCACATTTTCAGGATTTAACGAGTCAATCAATGTCAAGAGTTCTTAATGTGCAGTACCGAGAAGCTCCTTAAATGATTAAAGACATGTGTAAATCATGCAAAATTAGCTTTTAAAAAGTCCGGTGACGCAACTGTTTGGGGAAACGGTGTGTTCAGGATCGAGTTTCTTGTTTCTAGGGAAACGACTAAATGGGATTGGCTGGACATTACCCATTGCATATTTTACATGTCCATATAAGTGCTAAGACCACCCACGCTTTATCTAGTAGTCAATGGAAATGAAATTGGATGCAGCAGTCGTTTTTTAAAACTTGGAGAAAACCGCTAAGAAAATTAAGTTAAAAATAATTCGTACGTGTTATCCGGTTTTGCTTGCGACCATGTCATCCATCTTGTGCTCTATCATAAAAGCTAGAAGCTTATTATAAATAGTCTCGTAAAGCTGCGAAAACAAAACCGTAATAGGCGGCAGACAGACCCAAGGTTGACTATCCCATGCTACTCAGCATTTATCCTCAGGCTTCGCTTGTCAGTGTTAATATATGAAAATTGTTAACTACCGCTCTTATTTATTGCAAACTTTTTGGCCTGAGCCCAAGTATTTTTCAATATGCTAATATCGAATATGCTGTTGAAGTTATTAGTTGCAAGTTGCAAAAATAGTTGATATTGAACCTGTCGAGTTGTAAATGTAGTGTGGAATATTAATAGTCGCAATACACACTTTGAGTGTTGATAGTAACCGTGGAAGTTTTCTAGGTGTAAATTTTTAGTGATGTTGGTCGGAAAATCACCTGACAGTTTGTGTGTATATTCGTATTGTTCAAAACAACTTCGAATAGCAGTATCAATATTGTTGTGATCATTATCAATGCAATAATTTATCTGTAATAATTACAAGTCATCAGTCTGTGTCATACCAAAAGAAGTGACGCGTGAGAGGGTATCAGGGGACTCACTATAATTTCTATACTAATGTAAACCTGTAATTGCCATATCTAGACCCAGTTACTAGTTTTGTCTGCAGTCCTGGCGGTTAAAAGAATATTCACACTATTTTATATGTGCACAAACACATCCTAAAGGCAATATCGTCCAAATGCCCCTGCGATGCATCGTTAATCATCCCACCTCGTAATCGATCGTCTCCCGCGCCGCCGCCGTCTGCGCGATCGCGATCTACTACCCACGCCCCGGTGATACACAATCGCGCATATAATTGAAAACCTCTGCCACTCCATAGATTAAGCTCCCGCATTCCGCAACTCAATTGAACCACTCCATAAAAACTAACGAGCCACACAACATATTAGTTTATACACTACCAATATTTATCGTACTCGCACAACCACCCATTCGCTTTTATTGCTCGCTTAACAAATATGATGGATCGTTGCCGCCGCCTGTCGAGTACTTTTTGCTCAATTTATTACGATTGCGATTAATTTAAAATAAACAATTCAAGTTTCAGACAATTCGAGTTTTTGCAGCTCCGTTCCGTCGTTGTCGTTTTTGGGCATGTGATTTATTGCTTTCAGGTACGAGCGCGTCATACGCCGTCAATCGGCATAAAACACGGCAGAAGTTTAAGGAACATCGACCGAGCACAAGTTGTCTTGCGTTTACGCATGCATTACGTAGGCTCGCCCGTCGCGACTCAAAAAGGCGTCGTGCGCAGGCGGCGATCAATCCTATCGAATCGCGACGATAGCCAAACGACGCATCCATTGTTCGTCGCAGCCCAATGCCGCAGGTGCAAGAATGTTTGGCGTAGGCACCCGTGCGACCTCACCTGAAATAAACCTTTTGTTATTGTTATAATTGCACTGCATTGTTGTTCGCACCGCTCCCGAAATAAATACCGTTAAAATAACGCTAAACTCAATTAAACTCGCTGAAAATAGTCGGCGGTGAAGTTTTAAGAGCTCGCGTGAAACGGTAACGATCTAAACTATGAGAACTAGAATAACAATGACGATAAATATCGGGTTAACTAGGACTTGGCCCCGCTCTTTTGAATCCTGTATTAGATAAATGCTACGGAATTAAAGGCGTATTGAAATGTAGAGACAAATTGAATAACATAATACCTGCACCTATGAGAATATTTTCAATGTTCTTTTCATTTTACTTTTAATAATTATGGCTCGTGGTGACTTTTTTCACAAAACAGTTTTTTTTTTCGCAAATACTTAATTATCTTATAAACCACTTTTGTAGAGCGAATCATAATTTCCACTGCGTAAAGTAAAAGGGAATCATTGCTACTCAGCGTTAGGACCTTTGAAATTACCTCAAATTGTCAAAGTCTATTTATACACAACCTTGGAGCCCAAACAGCTCGCAACAGACCGCAGAGTAATCACGCCACCGAACATGCTCCCGTGGGCGTCATTCACAACACTACACATAATCTAATGCCAATAATCCACAAAGCCTTTGGATCTCATTTTGAGGGATATCGCATTTAGGTACATTGAAAATTCGGCACCTGCGACGTCATATTATACGCCTGATACAATGTCAATTAATATAGTTAAATTGAAAATGTGGTTATGGTAGAAAATACATTCTTCAAGTTTTTCGTTTTGATTTTATGTAGTTTTCCGATAAAGGTCTCGATTGGAATTTCTATCAAATGTTATGTAGGTACCTAAGTAACTTAATTTTAAGTCAGTGAAATAGATTGCATTTTGTCCTGAGCTCCCGGGTTCAGAGGCACTTAAACTAACTGCACTTAATAACATCCAAGTTTTCGAGAGATAGTCCTCGGGATAACGAACTCCAGACACGATCGTCTCGAAAAGCTGAAGCATTGACTGTGTCTCCTGCGTCACGGGCAGGACTTTCACCTTCCACGCCACACGAAACCAGCTCATATACACGATGTCAAGATATGTAATCTATAACACCAACGTTCACGCATTTCACGGAACTCGAACACCTGGTAAATATATTAGCAGTTCCAAATCAACATGTCTCCCGCGATGATTCACTCATATCGTCGATTGCCAAAATAAGCCGACTAAATCCGCAAAGCTGATGATCGGCCGTATATCAAACGGTGACGGAGTTACTCAATTACTGTCGTCGGCGGTCAAATTGCTTTATTTTGTGTCGCGCCTCCTGATTTAACTACTCGTTTCGCAGAGACCCGACTTCCTGACGAGGTAATTATAAAAATAAACAATAATCACTTCCTACGTGTTAAGGCAGGTCGTAAAGCCGTTGACAGCGGCGCGGATAATTTGAGGGTGGCGTTCGATTTGGCGTAATCGCCGTCTTGTGTGGCGTATGACAGCGCTCCTTATTGGGCGATGGAACCTTTCGGTGCGATGCGAACATACCAGCTTTATCTATCGTGAGTGCACGTTCATATTAAATGGACGCAAAGAAGTTTTATCGCTCGGAATGGCGATTATCGAAGCGGGTTAATTGTGAGCCGTCAAAACAATAGGCGAGCGTTGCGTGAGGTAACGCCGCAACCGCGACATGATATTGCTTTTAAAATTCTTTAAATGGCGATTGCGGCACTAGGGGCGTATAGAGAGCTGATAACGCCATCGCAGAATGTTTGTGTGCAATAGCTCGCCGGGCGGTGCAGTCGGTGGGGCAACGCATACAAACGCTATTCTTTATCAGCAGACAGTCAAATAACATGTCAGTCTCACACACTTTTGATGAACTTTATATCTTTTAGATGATTAAAGCCATGGTAATAATAGACTGGAATTTGGCAAACCGCAGCTCTGCAGCTGATCTGTCGGAGTGTAACCGCAGGATTACGGCAACAAACACATTCCCAGTATTGGCCGACCTACTAAACCCTCATCGTGTTTCCGAGGAAAGCGATCAACTATAAATATGTAGAACGCAGTTTATTTAATGATCTGCCTTAATCATGTGACATAAAAATAGCATGTTCTCGTGTTAGGACAGTAATTGCCGGTTTACGTTCGTTTGCCCGACATACATAATAGTATGATATTCTTATAACGAGTACATTGAATTATGTAGGTTTTTTATTCATATATGTATTAACAATTATTTTAGTACAAACTTGTTATAATATGTATAACTTGTAATAATATAGCACTGAGTAGTACGTCACAATATTAATAATACGCAAGTGTACTAAAAATTAACTGACGCTCAGATTTACTCATACACTCATACTCATCATAATACATCAATAAACTTGGTAATGGGCTTATTGTTAATACCAATAAAGAAAAACATTAAAAAGCGGGCCGCCTGACCATTTCTGGTACAATCACATAAAAAATCATGTCCATTATTTTTCCATGTTCAAAGTAATTTGTAAGGTACCACGTTCTTAAATCACATCGTGACTACGAGAGAAGGCAGGAAGCGAAGATTGGCCAACCGATAGTAAAATATGGTTTACCCTTTTACTTATTTAAATTGACGAAATTAAAACGTATGTAGCGAAGATGGTGGTCTCAAAGGGACTCGTAATGAGGCTCCGGCGTCGATTTATTTTAAACGGGCGTGTAGTGTGTACTAATATTCTCTTTTAATTTACTGAGTAATGAGCATTCGACCGGTTAAATCGAGCATAAAAAGTATATACGTCTGTGTAAGGAATGCAAAATTATCCGTGAAACGACTCTCCAAAGAAGTAATTAAAGGTTTATTTCGAAATATATATTCAAAGAAAGGTAAATAAATAATTTAAGTACACAGACAAAGTATAGAATTATCAAAAAGTAATCGTGCTTCTAATCGCCGTAATATCTTTTATCCTGATAAACGACCTTTCGGTTCAGGGGAACAAAAACACTTGCGCTGAAAATACCTCTCGAGCCCCATTCCAGTGGAACAGTTATCTCCATAATGAATCCTACGACTAATTAACGTAACCCCATTCCGGGTTAAGTGAAATAAATTGGGTTAAGCGAAAACAGGAGCCCGACAAACACTGCCTTGGACAGTTCTAGGGCGCTGCTGACAAATATCCTGCTTCCCCTCGCTAAGGCCAGGCGCGAACGATAGGCGGTTGTTTTCAAATCTCTTTTTTTTTTCTTTGGATTCGGTTAGCACTTTATTCTTAGGAGTCAACTTCTCCGCGTAACAGGCGTGGCGAAGACGGAGATGATGACAAAGAACCCAGAAGCCTGTTCATCTCTCTTTGAAACACTGTCTAGATTCACTACTTTCCTGTACGCATGATAAAACTACAATCCTCAAAATAAACTTACTACTAGTATATCATAAACTCTATCATTACTGCTTTAGTGATCAGTTCTCCATACCTCATTTTCAGAGTTTCTTCGATTTTCCCCATTTTGGCTTTCTCAGATTAATTGCCTATTTATAAGATAATCAGGGTTACAATTGCTACATTAACTTCATCAGCTTCGTTTTTAATTCAACAAATTTGATCATACTTCATAAGTACTTTTGATATGAGGTCTCTGTCGTTTCTATCAACTTAAACTTTATGCTTGCTGAATGTTACACGAATGATCACTGCCAAATGGCCTTGGTCTAAGGGAAATCAATTTGTCTATTATAGCGGCTACATCAAACAAATACTAGGTCTACCCACCCTCTAGTACAGATAAATTGGATTTGACTTTCGCAGTAAATAACGTGTTTGCGTGTTTTCTATTTTCAAAATGGTTCATTTTTTTGAATTGCTTATTTATTATGACGAGCTCATGATAAATGGTATTCTTAACATCTAATAATATTAGATTGTATTTGCTAAGTAACAGTTCGTCAATATTGGCCATGACTTCCCACGTGTAACAGTACTAAAATATTATTGACATCGTAACCACAACAATAACGGTCCTTGAAATAATATATTATTGATTTTCTAAGTCTATTCTGTCGACAACACAACTTTTACCCCAAAATTAGTTTGTTATGGAAACTTTGATCCAGAGGCCGACTTACAAAACATACTCGTAAGTAGTCAGAAACAGAAACATTCCTAGATCCGAATAGCCCAAACATTAAAACATCAAAGTCAATAACAATGCTCCCAAAATAATTACGAAACACACTATACGGACGTCCAATAAGGCGCCCCAAATACGTAATTTGTCTGTCCGCCTGATGTCTGTGTTGATAGAGATCCTGCAACATTGCGTTCGCGATATTATCCAGAAAACAGCGAGTTGACCCACATACCTTACTAGACGCAATAAATAGGAATACAAAGCTGCTGAAGGATACAGAAGATAATTCACGCACTTTTTAATATTTCGCACTCATAAATAACACGTAACAAATACGTAAGCTCTTATACATGACACTTAATTAATACTTCATTCAGTGCATCGTATCGTAAATCTGCTAAATAGGTTACGATAGATCATGAATCTAATTTTCATTTGAGGGTCTCAATTTATCACGAGACCACTCAACGCCTCGAACTTATACGAGTAGAAGACCAATAAAACTGGGCAGTAAATAAATCATGTATCAAATGGAATCGTAACCCGCGTCCTCAATCAGTCAAACGTAATGTGATGTCGCTCATGTCTCAATTAGCAACGTTGCAACAAAGCGCAACATAGCATTACAAAGGTCCATTTGTCATATTTATGTCACATAAATATACGACCGACACTATGAAAACGTTTTCAAACTGAAATCGTCTTTAACAGTCGGAGATAGATCACATTATTGGATTCGAGTTTACTCAAACTGAATTGTATGAGTAAAAAATTTGGCAAACACTAACATTCCTATCACTGTGAGATGGTCTTCCGAAGAATGTGTGAGAACAGGAAAATCCCGCTGATCTATCGACACATTCCCGGGAAGATGCACATAACTTTCACAGATTTTGTGCAAACAGTTTACGGAATTGCAATGCTCTTCTAAACAATACACACACTGCACACTTGATATAACTAGCTGAGGACTACACTAGATTTACCAATAAGATGATTCGAGCTCCACCTTACCTTTATATCTTCCGTAAGGTAATGATGAGTCGCTTTTGTTGTATTAATGTAGTTTTGTATTTTTTTAAAACTTACCGCTTCGATCTCAAATGTTCGTTCTGCCCCATTGTTCTCTAAATTAAATTTTAAAAGCAGGACAGCTGGATTATGTCTACATATGCATCTCTACAAATACTATGTTTACGTTGTGATGTACGGCAAAACCCGTGTCTCATTGAGTGGCGCGGGCAGCCGGTCCGCCAAAAATGCCGACAATGCCCTCCTTGTCTCTGCCATCGCAATTAGCCAGTGGTATTTACACCTACTTATTTTTAGAATGAAGCGCCAACGTATCTGCTAATTAACAAGCCGATTTGTTTTCCAATGACTGGTACGAAAGCAATTCGATTGTAGACGCTATTTCGAGATATAGAGACAAGGCTGCAAAGGTTCAGATGTCTATGTAGGCTTCGAGTTTCAGTCTTCCAATGTTTTTCAGAAACCAGGGTACGTTACAGGGTATCATAACGATAGATAGATACTCTTATTTCACCCTCGCTAAAAATTATAAAGAAATTATCGTTATGTGGTTTTTCCATTGTATCATTTTGTTTCGCCAAAAAAAATTTTGTGTGTTGTGAATCCCAGCTGCATTCTCATTCCAGTAGTAGAGAACAAAGCCATATCTTGGTGACACGCCGAGTTCGCGCTGTTTTGTCTTGAACACGCCCCGTGTGTAAGACCGAGTGAGTAATTTTCCATGTCAAGTGTTTCTGAGAGGATTTCTTACTGATCTGCCTGGATCGTTCCCCGACACTACCACATGTCGAATAGAACGGTCATAGCATGTTACAACGTTGTATCTCTAAAAAAAATGGATATTATTTGCTCCTATGCAGTCAAATACAATTGTCTAGCTTAGATACCAAAAATAATTGGCAGTAATTACTCAGTATGCAAAAGCTATGATACAGATTGCTTGCGTTGCGATTGATCGCTGTGAAAAACTGTAGGTCACTCAACATTCGTTCTTTGGCTGATAATGATGTTTTTTTTTTTGTTAAGGACAGCCAACAAAGCATACACCACACATTGACATACTTAATATTAAAACACAATTTTACAGTGTTGCTTTACTTATAGGCTGCCACGATTATGAATGATGATGCAAAGACTATGCTTACAGGCAATGCAGTATCGTTCTTTTTATTCGGCAATTGCTTGAAGGAAACTGCATGTCGTTTTGATTTAAATTCTTGCCTTGCTCGTCTTCTCTTATTCCTTCGCATGCTGCGGCAACGTTAAGTTTCGGTCGTCAGCCATATAGTCGGCGTGTTTTCAACTAAGTCCTGTCGGTGTCATGTCTATCTCACTTACACTAACCGATAAAGCGGCGCGCTGTTAATTCCTATCTCTATTGACATAAGGACTTCAAGACTCAGTTGCTAACGCGCTGACTATAGAGACCAAAAGCTATCGTAGAGTAAGTAAACACTGAAAGGAGTATGTAAATTATCCGGTCTCATTTGTCTGCGACCCGCAACGAGGCCGCGTTCCTTCCGCGCCACTTCGCTCCGCACTCATTAACTTTTTTATTCGTTCGAGAGCATGACACGTATCTGTCGGTGCCCTATATTCAGACAGTTTTCCGAAAATTTTGTAACGAATTATACAATTTTATCCTAAGGATCCCGCCGGTTATCTAACTGAACATTCGTATTTTTGTTGCGGTTTTATTTTTGCTGGATATATGCCAGTTTATGTAGTGGATGTGATATTGTAAATAAGAACTTTTCTGCAAAAGATGCATTGAATGTTATTGATTCTAACACTGTTTTTTTTGTTTGAAATTGGTTTGCTCTTGACTCCGCTAGACCCGATGTGGCTTAGACAGAGTTAAAGTCTTTTAGTAACAACTCCTACCTCAATCGGGTAAAATATCTTGGAAACTAAGCTAATATCTAATAACCAAGAGTAAGCCCCGACACTCTAGTTTGGTAACTCCTCAAGTATCAAGTTGTGTCGCTAAGGGTTACGTCAACTAAATCGAAATTACCGAGAGGTGTCGAGCCAAAAATAGCCCGCCTCGCCTGCCAACCCCTCGTGCGTGGTTAAGGCTCAATTAAAATATGGTCAGAAGGCACACTTCATTTCTTGCCAGATGATATATATCATCATCATCATAATCAGCCAAAGGAAGTCCACCAAAGTTTTCCACAGCGCCAGTTGCTATACACGTGACTTTTTAGAAAAAAAATGAATCAAGTTATAACTGGCAAAACCTAATTATAAGACCAAAAATGTAACCTTCTCCAAAAGCAAATAAAGATATTTCTATTTCTATAGCGATTAAAGATTTTATTTACCTTTTTAGTTTGTCAAACTCACAAAGATCATCATTATATGCTAAGAAAAGATTGTAAACAGTATTAGACAAAATTATTTCTTTACCAACTCATGTGTCTGTTACGAGATGTGTCTTGTACGTCTGAGACTCATCCGCCAAACAAGCGCGAGTAGCGTAGCATCTTTTTCAACACCTGTCATCCGGTAGATAAAGCCTCCTGTGCCTCTCTATTGTGTGGTAGGCGCCTCTCGTCCCTCCATCCCCTCTTATTACAAAGCAATCACTCGTGAACCCAACGCGTCCTGCGCTCATAAACTTGGTTCTAGGGCTGTCACACGCAGACGGTTTGACTAAACTCTTAGCAAATGACCCAAATAAATGCAAGGGCAAATATACAACCAATTGAAGTTATGCGAAATTCAGTTTACATTAATACAAAGGTACAAGAACGTACTGAAATTGGACAAGTAAAATCTGTCTTAATTATGTTTTTTTATCTAGGTTTGTGTTTATTCTATATTTCATTAATAGACAGGCTAAACAAGCTAAAGCAATATACTGCTCCGGTAACTGCGAGCGAATACGAAACTTATTTGACTTGATGGTCATATAAGCGAATGCCCCGCGTAGCCCCTAATACTAGCAACAAAACGTCGTAAAAAAACACCATGCTCAAAAAAAATTTACCGACTTTCACATTCTTATTCCTTCGCCAACCCTACGTCCCTAAGACCCAGGGGGGGCAAATTTTCCACTGTCCCGCTAGCACGCTTCGCGCTTGACCTACAACAGAGCGGGCGGTCTCAAAGATCTCCCTCCTAAAGGGTGACGGATAAACAATCGATCGAGACCACAGACCACTTGGCTGATTGTAAACACGTGTGTGATAGACGATTTACGTACTGTGACACATTTTGAAAACGATCGTGTTTTTGTAAAGCCGGCGGTGTACATAAGACTTTTGTAATCTTGGCTGTTATAAATCAGTTTTTTTAATATATATTTTTGAAACGAAGCAGCCTAATTGTTGTTTAAATTAAAAATCTACTAATTTGAACTTCTCAGAACACTGATTGACTAATGAAACATAAATAGGTCAGCTCTATTAGTGCCGAGAGACATAAAAATTAACACAACCGTCTTTGCGGCGAGATGGCGACATATTCTCAAAATATTTTATATTAGTCAGTTTTTTTTACTAGCCAAAATCATCAACCATTACAATTGAGGGACTTTTTAACATAAGTATTATGCACCAGAGTACTACTTACCACTTAGCTATTTAGTTTACTTTAAATAAAACGTTTCTTTTAAAGATCGTTATTTGAGGTGAAGAAAATCTTAAGTCTATACCGTTCTCATAACTTTTAATCTCCTTTCGAATGGTAATACTGATACGAAATTATAATGTGACCTTTGAATAAATCCGCAAACTTGGAACTTCTTTAAGAGCAGACTAAGAAATAATTACGGCAGCGTTTATTAAATTTGACATTTAGAGTAAGTAAGTAACAACTTTTTATTAATAATAAGTTTAATTGCGGTTTGGGAATTTCGTGTAGGTGTTGAATAATTTGCGGTTTTCTCCGGCTGCCTACTGTCGTGTGATGGTGCTATAATATGGTGTTTTACAGAAACGTATTTGAATTATTTGTTAGTTAGTGCTTACTTATCGTCGATACTGAAATAGGCCCTTGTCTCATTTAATAAGAGCGTAGCTCTAATCTAAGTTAAGTATTGTCCCAAAAGAATTTCACTGTGCATTTAAGGGCATAATATTGTAGTGGTTAATTTTCAATTATGTACTGTAAGCTTTCTACTCGTGTGGGCTACGTACAAATACCATGTTATAAACTGCTTTGGCAAAATTGCTAAGACAGGTCCCATAATCACGTTACTTCTGACTTCACTTATAACATACCGGTTACGTTTGCGGTCGCCCTAACCAAACAATCAGGTGGATCCTGATTTACGCTTGGAATCCACCGCCATTAGGAAGAAAATGAAAAGGTGGCTATTTTTAACCCGTCATAAATCGAGCGCTACTTAGCTAATTAAGCGATGGCATTGGCTTTCGGCGGGAATGGATGTTCAGCATACAAACAGCGAGGGTGCAATTAGTGTAGTACAGCGTGCAATTTACAGTGGATTTGATTGATTGGAATCTACAAATGAATCCACTGAAAATTGCACGCTTTTCATAGTAAAACTTGTTTTCGCCACTCCTGTTCGGAAAGTTGAATTTTCATCTATAGTTGTTTTTTTTTTGTGTTTTTGTTGTATTTTGTTGTACGATCAGACACGAAGTTAAAAATAATTGAGCCACATTGTATTAGAAATACAGTGTGTCTGGTCATCGGAGTCCGACCTGTTAAGGCGCAATAATATGATCGATAAATTTTAGTGACAAATCCACTATAATAAAACATTTAATAAAAAATACATAAAAAAATAGTTTTTTTTTCTAACGATCTACAGGGTCTGTCAGCACTATCTCACTTTGTTCGAGCGCCAGAAACGTCACAGCTGCAATGGGTCGCTTACAACCCTTGGTTTACAATCTACTATTAAAGCTGAATCATAACTGATGAAACTGAACTTTACAGTTTAAGTCATGCTTGATTTTGAGTAGACTACTTTCTCATTACCATCGTATAAAAATAAGGATAACCCGGCAAAAATAAGTGCGTCATCTGAACTATTTACCTAAAATCACGTTAAGTGTTTACAAGTACTCCCAGATTCACTTTCGCTCGTTCATAGAATTATTTTGCGATGTTTCCTAGACAGTGTTTTTGTTAATAGTACAGACGATGGAAAAAATGGTTCCACGCCCCGCCGCGCGCACGCACAGATGCCATTAATTTATCTATCAAGCCTTGGTAAACAAACAAATTAAATTTGCGACCTATATTTTGCGAGGTTATACACAGTTAATATTAATTTATCTTTAGGAAAGGTCAAATTAATCACTTGTCATTCCCGTAAAAGACAATATTTATTTATCAACAGTGTGCTCCATTAAGGATGCATATGTATTGCTTCTGCAAATTATGACAACACAAAAAGCTCTTCATGAGAGCATTACCTACTCCACTGATAAGAACAAAAGCTTCTATGCCTAAAACAGACATTAATAAATTTCAACCTAACCAATCAAATAAGACTCTATCTGATAGAATATCTTAAATACTCGAACGGTGAAACAGAAAGACCAATTGCAACCAAAACCTTAATTAATTGTCCCATTCATTACCAAAATAGAACTGTCTTGGATGATGGATCGTAAAATCTATTTGCAGAGCTAAATTTAACTGCTCATTTAACTGAAACGAGCCTGAAACCCAATTTCGATGTCTTGAACGACGTCAAATTTGATCAGGACTACGTTATGTTTAGGGTCAATTAGGGAACGTACATATCCCGGGCCCTTTTCTGTCGACAATGTAATTATCTCCCGTCTAATTTCGCCGACCTTTACCCTTCTACGTAATACAGAAATAGCTCAATTTCGGTGTCATATGCGGGTGAAGCTGCGTCACACATATAATCTTATTTAAAAACCTTAAACGCTCCTTTCATCTTTACCGAGCACATGAAGGGACTTAAACACAATATTATGATTCTGGTTAATCATTTATCGATAGTACTTAACATACACGTTTGAATTCTTAAAAGATGAAATAAGAAACCCAAAAATTACGTACAAATTGTACACGTTTGTACTACAAACACGCCTACAAATCACATGACGGTTAATAAAGGAATAGTTACAATAATGACGAAATACTGCTTGAATAGTAATTGTCGGTGGCCGAGAGGTTTAGGCATGCGCCCGGATAGCGTTAGCACAAGTTTTGATTCTTTGTATAGCACAGTTGTTTTTACAAGTGCAATTTATAATAAGATAGAGTTCTGTCTTGAAAATGAAGACACGTATTTATGACTGTTTAGTGAAAGCTCCTCCCTACGGCTTTAGTTTTCACGACGATTCTACTCCAACACAAAGTCCAAAGTCGTACAATGTAACCAAACCATTTTCTTCAAAGGGCCAACTTCACGAAACAATCCAATCGCGCCATTCAATTAGGCAGAATCGCTCGACAATTAGTTTGGAGTGGCGAGCTGCGGTTTGGTTCGCGTAAAACAAAAGACGGGCGCAAACTCTGTAAACCATAACAAGATGTTTGTTCATATATTTAGGCGTCATCTTGCTCGCACTGGGGGCATGTGAGCTTGAGTGAGAAGGATGGCTCAGTAGTCGAAAATAAGGAAGAAATCTGTACACAGTAGAGCCTCAGTGGCAGACAGTTGTCACCAAGACAATGGGTGCGGAGGCGAGTGACGTCACGGCCCCTGATGACGCGCGCCGCTAACTAGATTGTCTTGCGGTGCTGATGGCACCTTCGCCGAGGTGCGAAGCGATAAGCGCCCGAACTACCTCGCTATTGATTGTTTTGACAGTTCGAAGTTGCGAACTTACTAGCTGGATTACAAAAGGCTTGGGACATTGTTTTTTTTTTAGGTTTTCCTACTCAAAGGGTAAAAACGGGACTCTATTTCTAAGACTTCGCTGTCTCTGTACATCCGTCTGTCTGTCACCAGGCTGTATCCCAAGAACCGATAACTAGACAGTTGAAATTTTCACAAATTATATATTACTGTTGCCGTTAAAACAACAAATACTAAAAACAAAATAAAATAAATATTTAAGGAGGGTCCCATACAACAAACGCGATTTCTACCCCTTTTTGCTCGATATAAATAATGGCAACAGGTAGGCTCTTAAAATATTCATCTATTTTGTTTACCTAGTCAATGGTACAGAGTCCTTCGTGCGCGAGATCGACTCGCACTTGGCCGGTTTTTTCTTGGTTTTCGTACCTCCTCCTCCTTCACCATGATCAAATCGAACCAACAGAAATACAAAATTAGCTTAAGCTTAATTACCAGTTATTCACTACTTGTTACTTTGAATCTATCAATGCATTTTGTAGATCTTTGCTTTTGGTCGTCACGTACCATCAGACATGAATTCGTAATTTTGGAACGCAGCGAAGTAGGTAATAATCTTTTACGTAAGATGATGTCAAAATATTTCGATTTCGAATAAAATTGTGCGTGACGATGAGCGAGCGGCGGAAACGTTTTGAAATGGGCTGACCAACATAACAACGTTCATGTTGCGTGTCAACTGGCATTATTACTTACCTACTAAGCGTTTTCGTTCAAATACGGATTATTAATATTAATTTCAAATTATCTTCCGATCCTACCATTTTCAATATCTTTCAATACTTACACACTGTCACATTAACTCAAAACATATAGATAAATGCGTTTTATAACTAATTCTGGTAAAGTTCATTCACTCATGAACAGTACATTTTAAATCAAAATAAATTGTTTACGCTAATCAGACAAAGTATTATGTCGTCATAAATTACACATCTTTTTTGTGCTTACAGAATTATAAAATTGTTACTTCCAAGTTTCTTATAAATAAACGAATTTTGACGAAATATCTTCAGCTCAATAAAGTTTTAAAAGAGTTTGACTTCAAAGGTTCACTTGAATATTTCGATGTACTATCAAACCAATTTTACAAACTTAAATGTATAATGTAGGTCTATAAAGCTATAAGAAAGGAACTTACAACTGGTGAAAATATTGTTTACAAATCATTCCACACCCTGTCTTCTCTTGCTCAAATAATTTCGTAAATAAGTACTGTAGACCACACACAAGTTTCTTCTACATTTTATTATTTTAATTGGTTAGCAAATAGAAGTACTGATAAATTAAAACCTTGTTTTGTAATTAACATTTTACGGCCGTATATCCTTCCGCCATATCCGTAGAAATTAATAACAATTGTGTCTATTGCGCTACTATTAAGTATGAAGTAGGTTCTCATCCTAAATGCATTGAGAACTAATAATGTATGCAAAATACGTTATTTTCTTCGCTATAAGACTTTCACTCTCTCATAAAGAAATAAAATACGTTCGTCGTTTACAATAGAATGTAATAATGACGTTGTAATATACTTTGGTTCAGCATTTTCACAAAAGAGTCAGTACGTGAAGTGTAGTGACATGCAAACAAAGTAGCTAAAACTGCAACTTTAATATAGTACCTAGACCTACCATGTACTTGATTTTTTTGCACATGGTAACATTATAAGTAAATGACGCTACACTCGGAGACTATTATGTGTTTCATATTTTCTGTACTCGGCACTTTTCTTAGAGCTACTGATTTTCATACTTCCATTATGGTGAAATGGAAATGAGGAAGCTCAGTGAAAAACGCCGTTGTAAAGTGATTTGTCATTAAGCCAATTTTGGTCGTAAAAACATTGATTTGTGATATAGGATCTTGTGAAGCTAACAGCATATTCATATTTGTCTAGTGGTGGGAAAACACGTCCGTGACTGACGTCAATTTGTTGGTAAGAAAGTTTAAGAGGTTCAAAAGCACATACACTACACAAGACATGACATCTAATCTCTTCGGCATTCGTAAATGTAGCTTATTATGTTACCTCGGATTATATGCACTATCAAAATCAGGTTCAAAAACATTTAAAAGCAAAAGTTACGTTTATTATTATTATATAAGTACTGATAATAATAATGAACGTAAATTTTGCATTGTAATTTAAAAAAATATTAATATTTATTATAATCATTGAACTAATCAAGTTGGAATGTTGAGACTCGTGATCCCACAGACAAACTTTGTAAATAGTTTTGTGGGACTACTGTAAACTCATCTGTAAAACGCTGTTTGTATAATAAATAAAAAAAAAAAAAGCAAAACGTCTTCTGATAAATGCGTCTCGTAAAACGTTATCTTCGTTCCTACACGTACTTAACTAATATTTTTCTTTCAAAATTCAATTTGAGCTTTCATTGCTAAAAATATATTTGCTTAGATAACGTCTACAAAGTTATAATCCCTTAACGCCATGTTAGTTTGAACAACAAACAAACTTAATTATCGTTCTAAAACAATCATTAAATTACATAACAGAGCTATTGAACTCAAGTCTAATAATAGACCGGGGGTAAACATTGGATGCAGGTAGCGAGGTCGTTATCTGCTACCAGAATAGACCACTTCTGACGTAGTTAGTGTTGTTATACTAAAACCTAATAAAGAAAGCTCGCTTCTATTTATTTTGCTATGAACAGCTTTATAAGTCTCACATATTATGGGCGCCACATGGAACGATTGCAAAAAATGCTCATGAATTAATGTCTGTAAGTGGAAGTGGACACCTCATTGCGCTAAGCAAAAGACAAATCCCTCTCCCACTTTGAGTTATTGATAACTAGCGGTCCCAGCAAACTTCGTTTCGCCCCCAGCCCCGTCCCGCCCCGGCCCCGTATTATTCGAGTTTTCATTGTTTTTAAGATGTATTCTGCTATTCGGGACGGAAACAAATCCAACAAATCAAAAACCATGGCAATCGGTCCAGCCGTTCTCGAAATATTAGTGTTGTAACAAACACGACTTTCTTTTATATATATAGATGTCATTGATGAAGGGTCATTAGAATATAAAAAAAACATACCTACTACAATTAAGTCCTCGCATCCGTGGAATAAACTTATTGTTTCACGTTCTATAGTGGTATTGCAAACTTTTTGCTGTGCTGGCTTATTCGATCCGATAATGGAAGCGCTCTGTGGGGGAATCCAATACATATTTGCATGTACATCTATTATTACACCTCTAGAAACGCAGTTAACCTGATAATAGTATTCGCGAGACAACTTACTACGTTGCAGTCGCAATTTTAGATCACAAACTTAATTACTGGCACTTCAATAGTTGCTAGTTTATAAATAAATTTGCATCAATCAACACTTCGAAAGATATATTTATTTCACGGGCGGAGCTCAAATCTATGCAAAATGCATGTCAGCACGTAACCTGCTGCGTCGTCACTGCATAAGGGCGAGAACAGATCATAATCACCGCAAACACTATGGATTCTACGTCAAAGCAAATATGTATAAACGAGGTGCCACCATAATTTGAACTATAACTTGAAGTAATTTATGCCTGAAACCTAATAATTGCAAAACGGCTGAGAGCTTTGTTATCCCACAAAGGTATGAAGAACTAGTAGAGTATGTCTCATAGCGTGAAGTTCTATAATATATGATTGTGCATAAAAATTCTAAATAAATAAATCACAGAAAATCCTCAATGGAAACTGACAGTAATAATGAAGAGACGTACTCGTATTTCAGATGGCTTAAGTACCGTAATATAGCTCGAATACTGCACGATAAGAATTCAGAGGGAATAAATAAGAAAAACATTCTGTATTATTGCAACGAAGCCCGTAGCTTTATCTACACTAATATTATAAAGAGGAAAACTTTGTTTGTTTGTTTGTTTGTTTGTTTGTTTGATTGTAATGAATAGGCTCATAAACTACTGGACCGATTTTAAAAATTCTTTCACCATTCGAAAGCTACATTATCCACGAGTAATATAGGCTATATTTAATCTACACTAATATTATAAAGAGGAAAACTTTGTTTGTTTGTTTGTTTGTTTGTTTGTTTGATTGTAATGAATAGGCTCATAAACTACTGGACCGATTTTAAAAATTCTTTCACCATTCGAAAGCTACATTATCCACGAGTAATATAGGCTATATTTAATTTTGAACAAAAATAGGGTTCCGTAAGATATTAGGGTTTTTCGGACACAAGGTGTAAAAAAGCAACCAAAAAAGTTACTTATTTTGCGTACCCTGCCTAAACTTTTAAAGATAGAACCATAAAATGTTCTAAGTAATTGTAGTCTACACTAATATTATAAAGAGGAAAACTTTGTTTGTTTGTTTGTTTGATTGTAATGAATAGACTCATAAACTACTGGACCGATTTTAAAAATTCTTTCACCATTCGAAAGCTACATTATCCACGAGTAATATAGGCTATATTTAATTTTGAACAAAAATAGGGTTCCGTAAGATATTAGGGTTTTTCGGACACAAGGTGTAAAAAAGCAACCAAAAAAGTTACTTATTTTGCGTACCCTGCCTAAACTTTTAAAGATAGAACCATAAAATGTTCTAAGTAATTGTAGTCTACACTAATATTATAAAGAGGAAAACTTTGTTTGTTTGTTTGTTTGTTTGATTGTAATGAATAGGCTCATAAACTACTGGACCGATTTTAAAAATTCTTTCACCATTCGAAAGCTACATTATCCACGAGTAATATAGGCTATATTTAATTTTGAACAAAAATAGGGTTCCGTAAGATATTAGGGTTTTTCGGACACAAGGTGTAAAAAAGCAACCAAAAAAGTTACTTATTTTGCGTACCCTGCCTAAACTTTTAAAGATAGAACCATAAAATGTTCTAAGTAATTGTAGATCTTATAAATATCTATAAAAAAGGCCGCATTACACTATACCTATCTATGTCGAGTGAGGCACAATAACCATTTTTTTATTGAAAAATCTTGATTTTTTTTTTGGACTACATTTAAACGCGTTTTTTTTACTCATGCTATTAATCCTTATCAAAATAAATTATTTCATCACTAATTACAGTTAATGTAGATAATATTTGGTCTTTAAATGATTAAAATAGGACGTTTGGTCAGAACTTCAGAAAGTTATAGCGAAATCACCCTGCATCTGGTGAATTAGCTCATATACCAAGAATACCCATGATCCCTACTGATTTGCCTATACCCTTCAAAAGGCTCCAATTTCCAGTAAAAATTTCTTTCGCACTCACGATAAACAAATCCCAGGGCCAAACATTCAAATTAGTAGGAATTGATTTACGAAAAGAATGTTTTACGCATGGGCAACTTTACGTTGCCCTATCACGGGTCGGGGCTCCCGAGCATCAGTATATTTTGTTACCAGAAAATAATATAACGTCAAATGTTGTGTATAGAGAAGCTCTACAATAATAGCTTAAGTTTTCTATCCTAAAACAACGGGTTGCACTCCGGGACTTAACAACTAACATCCACAGAAAGAAAATCTGTTCAGCCTGCGGATAGTGACTGCTTCGTCGATGTTAGTGTCGGTGTCTGTGAATTGACCTGGGAATCATTTTGTTTGCTGACCGTGTCTCTCCTGGGTAGGCTTTTTGCAGCGGTAACTGACATCCACGCGGGCGGAGCCGCGGGCGGAGCCGCGGGCGACCGCTAGTACTTTATAAGAAAATAGTGTGTTTGCGCCCTGAATCGGACAGCCATTGTGGGGCTATGTTTAGATTTCCGAAGTAGATGAACCCTGCTCCCCGAACGTGCAAACTTTAATAACCGCCTCAACTTTAATTTGAAATTCAAACAATGGCCCCGTGTGGACTAGCCTGGCCCCAGAAATGCAACAAGGAATGTTTATTTATGAAGGAAGATACAGCTGGTACGGATAACCGTAACCGTAACGTTTGGTCGAAATTATGTTTTTTTTATGGAAAACCTTTGGGCAACCTTTTTAGTCGACTATCAGAAAACCTAAGGGCATACTTCTGATGTTAGAAACAAATTGTGCGTATTATAGTATTATCAAGAACTTATAGCGTGACGTTCAAAGTTTTCTAAATAAAGTAATTAAATTAGACACGAATATTTTGACGTATCGAACGTGACGAACTTCCAAACCAACCAATCCAGCGGCAATATTTACTAAACTAAAATATATTAACGAAATCCAATTTGAAGTCGGTTTGCTTATAAATCCCTGTGAGTCTGGGACCTAACCATTCCCAAATGTCATTAATTTGGTGAAATGGCAACTAAATAGATGGTTGCTATATTATTGTCATCCAAATCGATCGATAGATAGCATTTATAGAAATGCGTATAAAGTTTTAAACTTTCATACAACCTCGTTCTCGTGTTTAACACCAACGTTATTATTTAAATAAATATCATATCTAACTGATATCCACAATCAGCAAACGAACGGCTCCCTAAATATGAAAGTTACAACCGTTGTGTATTGAGTTTAAATCGTCTTTATTGTAAGTACCGATGTTAAGATAGGCTTCGTTTGCGCGGGCCATTTGGCAAACAGGGCTGTACTTAACGACTGTTGTTCTGAAATTTACCGAAATGCTCCAGTTCAATAACCTCATAACTTTAAACTTTTCAGAGCTGGAGTTGACTGAAAATAAAAATAATAATGTCTAAAGCGCCAAGATTATTGCAAACAGAGTTGGTGCTTATTGGGCGAAATGATTCTTAATTTAAAATGAAATGTTGACCAAGATTAATGAACGATTAAAATTCCTGCTACATGCCAAACAAAATAAGTAATCGGTACTTCCTGTATTGTGTTATGCTGAAGTATTTTATTTTCGTGTTTGTTTTAACGCGGCTAATGCAAGTAACTCTACACCGTATCCTTCGGCAAACTTAGCCGCATATTCGGGCATTTACAAAACTGCCGGAACAGAAATAAAAAAAATTTTGATTTCGAACAAAACGATTGCAAGCATTTAACCTAACAAACTCATATTTCCGTTCTTCCTGAATTCCTAACTAAATTTTTTTATGTAGTTACTGCTTTAACAGATTTTTATTTTAAAAACGTGTTAGAACTACCAGTATTATGATATGATGAAAATTAAAAAAGAAACTGCAGCCTGAGGGCCAATGGCAAAGAACGAATGTAAGAGATGTAACCGTGACAATGCTCGAATTTTTAAAATTCAAATTACGGCCTTAAATCTCACACTTTCTTCGCGTGCGTCGCGGCGTCGTAAGAGTCGTATGATCCTTAAAAAGCCGTATAAAACCGTCGTGTCAGCAGGATATTAGTGGTTGAAATTTATTAGTCAATCAGATAATTTAATTAGCGCACTGGACGCGTGGTCGGTCGGAATTAATTACCATCGGAAGACCGGCCAAGGCTGCAGAAATCGCGTAGCTACCTTCCTATGCAGAGTAGAGAAATGTGTTTAACGTAGATTGTTCGACTTGTTCATTATTTTGGAGATCAAGTGAAATTGAAACTCATCGAGATTTTTGGAACCTATCAGTTAAATACGTATTAAATGTTTCTTCTAGTGATGTCTAGGACACTATTTTTCTGTTTATTGTATCCGTATTCCGAAACTCTATGTTAGCTTCCTGTGGACTTCCAATACAACTCATCTCATTGATATGACTATGGAATCTTAAGATTTGTTCAATCTGTTATTTCTTATTTATTTGTTATTTAAACTTTATTGTACAATTGGCGGACTTAATGCCTTAGGACATTCTCTATTTCTTGTGATTTAATAGAATAATAATTGAATATACTAATTCATTATTATTACAATTATTCTCTTACGAAGCACCTTGATTAACAGCTAACCTTTTTTTGTTTGCTTCACGCTAGTCCTTACTGAAGCCGAACATTTGCTTATCATTTCGTCAATCGTAGTCTGCTGTAGGTATTTATGGCGCGAAATTACATCATACGAGTTATTAGTGCAGAACATTAAAGGCATCTTGGTTTATGCTGACTGTCCACAAAAGCGTAGCTTATGATTTAGTTAATGAGTTCTAAATAATGTTACTTTAGAGATATCTTTATGTGTGCCGTGAACCTGGGGTGGAACACAAACTTTACGTGTTTGGTTTTCGCCCACAACAAGAATAGAAACATTAGTATACGAGTAATATTAGTAAGTAATATAAATGAATAGCTATAGTACTGTGTTGTTATTAATAGTTAGTTCAACAGAGCAGTGAACTTTAAATGCCATCACTTCGCCGTCAACTTTGGTGGAAATATCAACGTTTGGTTTGTTTGATAAAGACATAGAGCTTTGGAACAACAAAGCCATAACTCTACTAATCGCGCTCCCAAATGTTATGAACACAACCTCACAACAGAATTCAGACGAAAGAATTATCGTGATAAGTTAATACGTTCCCAAATGTAAACACAACGTAAATGAGTTCATATTCGACCAATTTGTTTAAAATTTGTAAAAATTATATCTTCCGTCCAAATAAGCTTGCTATAAAAACGCTAAAATACCTCTGATTAGACACAAGTAAGTACGTAATAAAAAGTCGAATTTACAGAATTTGTGTTGCCTTAATTCGAAGATCTGTATCTGTGGTCATATCACGCAGACTTATTGAAAACATTTTGTAAATCAAATTTATTTATGAAACTCGGAAAACTCTTCATTAAGAGGTTTATTATGTGTTGTCTGGCGCATTTATTATTATTATTTATTTACTATAGTCCAAATCTCTCATATTCAAAGTAATAAATATTAGTATGTCTATGAGCCACTTTTCCTGTAGTGGTTTATGTTATGAGTGTTTTATGAAGTTTTATGTGTAAAAATAAATGTTACATAAGTAGTACCTATTGTATTGGAGCAGTGTTTCATATTGCAGCTTCGGCGCCCGCGTCAAACTTTTACCGAAAAAAACCCAAAAAAATATACACACGTTAAAAAAATTTGGCGGAAGAAATCGAAACGCATAGAGTCGCGACCCTGATAAAACAAAAATAGTATCTTCTTTGAAAAAGAAAATTCGATTAGTGAGCTTCTTTCGAATGCGAACTGCATGAAAATTCGTGGTCAGTTATGGAGATACTAATTAATAATTTGTTCTACATATATTTTTTGGTACTACCAAAATCATACTACGACCTTGTAAAGACCGCAGGATCACTGGATGCAGACCGCTCACAACCGGTCGCTGTGGAAAACCATGGGGGAGACCTATGTTCAGCATTGGACGTCCTTTTGCTGATAATGATGATAATAATTGAGATCATGAGAAATTTTTACAGCTGTTGTACATAGTACAATGGCTGTGGCTCAACACCTTTAGATTATCTACACGCGTCCTCATTTCGGCCGCGCCCAAATGAATATAAAAATGCGGTAATCCGGCTCGGGATCACATAATCCCGAAACTCGGTTTACGGAACAACGCCGTAAACCTTTCTTACGCGAATACGCGAAACAGTTGATATGCCGTAAACGCGATTTGACCTGTTTCCATTGCTTTGTTTACGCGACGTTTATGCACTTTTTACGCTGTGTTTTGAAGTGCGAGTGAGGAGTGGACCTATAAAGACGTCTTCGTATCAAAGTGATGTCTATATCGTTATGTGATATAGGTAATTGCTTGTTTTAGTACTGCTCTCATTCTTTTTGATACTGACAATGAAATGTAGCCGATACTATTATTTATTTTCTCCGTTTTAGTACCTACGATCTTTGAGAAATAATTGTTGAAAAAATTTAGGCACAACAAAAATATATAATGAAGAAATCTCATTTGGTAATCAATCATATCAATCCGTTCCGGTAATGCTAAGCATACATAGAAAAGGTGTCGACTTTCTAACTCTACCTCGGTGCGATATTACGAAGTAATGAGAGAGGAATGTATAGGAAGCGCGGGCGCATCTAGTCCGTGCTCACTCTCGTAAATCATCTCTTGGTAAACAATCTATGCGGGCAAAGTACGGGCTGCCACGTGAAAAAAAAAACTTAAATAGTAAAAAGTTAAAAACAAAGTTAAAATTAAAATGGATAAAACATTAGACAACAGGAACACAGCAAACTAACTTAGATGACACAATATAAAATAAGTGCCTAGCCTAAAACCAGGACAATAAGCGAAATCCCATGTGTGTATTTCAGCCACGTACGTTCACTTGTAGCAACCCATTTTTTTCGCGAAGGAAATGCTTTATGCATACCGTGGCAGGTTATGTGGGACTCCTTGGTGGTTAGTCAAGTATACCCACTAAAACCTCCGCGTAGTCCCTGAGACCGCGAAGTGGGACGACGAAGGCTCGCTGTTCGCATGCACTCCATCGTCCCCGCACCCTTGTAGCAACCCTAGCTAAATGCTAACAGTTGTGCAACGAGCTTTGCTATGCGACTATTTTTACCATCAATAGGAACAAAATGTAAACAATTCCGAGCCGTATAGCAGATTGAACTTAGTGCTTGTTTAGTTTCAATCAATCGTTGTTCGTACTAGAAAGAATTTCTAATGTTTGAGTTACTACACGATTTTGCCTTTGATATTGAGGATTCCTTTTCTAAAGCTATGTATTTGAAAGGGGTTTGGAATTTTTGCTATGGAAAATGGCTCACTTTTATGGAGCTTGATGTGGCCTATCGATTTGTATAGGTTTCAGACAAGGCCGCCATTTTGAAAAAAAAACAAAATAGTTGAAAAAAATTAGCCATTTGTTCTATACGCCTTTGCAAGTATCTCGGTAAATAGATAATCTCAAGTTAATAATATAATCAAATCGTACATTCATGTGTTAGCATCCGTAGAGTCATCATGGTAGAAATTGCAACATAAAATGAATGCATTAGGCCCATCACCGCTTTCTGAATGAAAATTATAATTGCGGGTCTCTAGAACTCGCTTTGATATTATTATAAGTCAAATTAATTTTCAGTTTTATGATGTGTCAAAAGTATTATCTGCAGCCTCGCAGCCAACAGGCTACTTCTACTATATCATGCAAGTTACTGCTGTAAAAGATGCGCAATTATTGTTCTAATTCTGTGCTGTTCTAATTATCCTGTGGCTAAATTAAACATAAGACTATTTTAAAATTCTAGAATTTGCTATAAGAATCTGTTTACTTAAATGAAGGGAAAATGTGTGCAATGTAGGCATAATATACCTTGA
Organism: Pyrausta aurata; assembly: GCA_963584085.1. Lineage (NCBI taxonomy): Eukaryota > Metazoa > Arthropoda > Insecta > Lepidoptera > Crambidae > Pyrausta > Pyrausta aurata. The sequence goes on from OY757257.1 coordinate 2,607,145, forward strand.
GTGTGGACAGTTCACATATTCGGGTCCTGAAGCAAATTGAATATTTTTATGAATCGTAAGAACCAATTGGATTTGAGAAATAATTACAAACACAAAAAAAATATCAATTAACAAGAAATACAAGGCAAGGGCGCAGCGTGGGAGTAATTGCCGACTTAGGAAGCACCCACAAACAAAAACCCTGATGAGAATGAAAATAAATATACCTAGAAATTCTAGAAAAAGGTTATCCAAGAATAACTGCTAGGAATGTACCTTTTTCGAAACATCTAGTAAAATGTTTGTTGTACTAGCAAAATGTTGGCCGCGTAAAAAATCATCTCTGAATAATATAACTTCTAGCTAGACGATCATTCAATGATTTTTTACTAGACGTTATATTTTTGTTTATTTAAACTATTTTTGAAATACATCAAAAAATACGAAAACTACTATAAATAAAAACGTGAATCCAATTTGTTGCAAATTCTGAAAAATATCACCAGAAGAAAGAATTCCTTAGAAATCAGGTTAAATGTAATCGTGTATGACTGTACCAGTAAAATATTGAAGCGGTAAAGAAGGATAAGTCACTCGTCGCGTCCCATTTTTGGAATCAGGTGAAATCAAATTTGCGATTAGGCGTAACTTCGTTTTGCACGCGACGCCAAAATACGATCAGCGGTAGTGAAGTGCGATTACGTGATGGAGCACTTATGGTGTGCCTAGTGATAATTTACAATTAGGTCATCGCTGCTATTACGTAATCATGGTATAATAAACAACTGAAATACCTACCAGACTTTGCCCAAAATTCCATTAATAAAGTTATCGTAATTAAACTAGCACTATCCTATTTATCTTTAGACGAGATTAACTTTGAGTCTGAAAATAATATCAAACAGACTATTTTTAACAAATACACAGAAAACAGCTAATTGTGAAATGTCTGACACTGCGGCACATTTCATACATTTCTACGATGACAGCTCCAATTTCGAGGCACGGGCGCAGCATCTACAGCGCGCCTGCGCCGAGCTCCTCTGACATAACTCGGCCATGTATTTTGCAACACATAGACTATTTATAAATCTCCCATTCGGCCACCCAAAATTAACATTGTTTATTTTAACTCTCTATAATTATCGCACGGTGTCTTTAACCGGCAAATAGGTCTTTTTTCACGTAACACGATCTTCTAAGAATTTGGAATGCCCTATATTCCACGCAAAGACGTAATGAATCAAGGACACCGTCAAATATTTCGCAAGAAAACTGAGTGGCTTTCAAGAAAGTTGTGAATAAACGAAAAAGTTTAAGCGCAAGCTCTAGTAACATAAATTACGGAATCTGACGTGACAAAGACATTAGAAATTGGGGCGAAGCGGATTGGACAAAAACAATGCCAAAACACATGGCTCCCTAATTAGACATTTCCTGCCGAGAAGATGAAAGCTCTGCATTTCTCTCGCTCCCGGCGATTCCGGTGATATGATGCGACGACGACTTATGTTAACTTTCTCGGAACGATCTTAATGTGTCACATTAAAACTTAAAGTTTCTCGTAACTTTTAAAATAAATTAACGCGACTAAAATAGGAGTTCCGACTTTATTCCCGGCGACTTTATTATTATAAAACATAACACTCCCGACCGACAGCCTAATTAATGCCGATTAAAACGAATAGATATATTAAATTCCGTTTTATCCACGGAAACAACAATTTATTATTCCAGAGATCAGTCTCTACTTTGCGGTAAGCCGGTTCTGAAAAACTATAAACCCACATCTTGAATCCCTTTACAGCTTAAACGGTGACCACAGAAGTGATGTCAATGAAAGTTCTTAATGCGTTTTGCAATTTGCATATCGATGAAAACCTCTACGCGGTATAACAGGATGTAAGTTAACTATGCAATTTTCACCTAGCGTTGAATTGTGAATGTTAGTGTCACGTAATTCCCGTAGGAGGAAATCTAGGTGGCTTGAATATTATTCATGGTAATGGAGCCATTCGCACGTACAGTTAGGAGCAGAGACGTTATTTTTTTTATATTATTTATAAGGGGTGACATTTTTCCGTTTTTGCCATGTTTCATTCAAGTTCATTATAACCTTATCGTGTCCTCATAAAAGTAGGCAAGTACATACTCGTACCTCAAATAGTAACGGCGGAGATTAATGACTGTATAAAGAATCTAATTAAAGCGGATTTGGCCTGATCCTGTAAGCCAAGGCAGAACAAAGTCTGAGATCCAAGGCCGAAAAATTTGCCCACTGACCTATTTTGTTACTTTATTAATTTTCCCAGAGTTCATTAATCAAAATGGTCTATTTGTCAAATTTTCACCCTCTTTTTAAGTTATTAACCTAGTCACTTGAATAATTAATATTTTAATCCCTGAAACATTGTATTTGTATAATGAAACTATCGGTGCGTGTTTTCTAATACCAATATAGTGCAGTAGCTTTGTACGTACCAATAACAAAAGTTTTGTACATCAGTCAAAGTTTCAAAACAGTTTGTTTGCCGTATGCCAGCTCCGACCGGGCGCGCTCACTTTACTGCAATCAATCACCGATAGTCTCTCTATTGTGACCCAAAAATAGGCTTTCCAACTTTTTTCCATTTGCTCATTACTGTTCTCGTTAATACTCTATAATTAATTTGGTAATATTTCACCTAAATGACTGTATCTAATCTGCAAATCAAACAAACCATGTTATTTTTACTTATAAGTAGGGCGTAAGTAATGTCTGTGTTTTTAATAAGACTTACGGTAAATGTATACAAAGAATTGACAAATAATAGGGAAATCATTTACCGTTTTATGTCCCTCCCATATTGTTCGTCTTGTTTAATAAAGCAGGCATAATACGGGCGGCCGGTTGAAAATTGCTAAGTGTAAATTAAATGACGCGTCACTTCTGTGGTTTAGTGTACTCGATGTAAATAAGTAGAGACCTAATTCTCCCGTCACAGATATTCGCGTCATTTAGCGTGTATTTAAAAGCTGCTATCGACAGGTTTAGAAATATACTGTAGGTATAATTTCAATTGTTAATAAGCAGTTTAATCACGTTGATTACTTTTAGAATCAGATTTTTTTGAGGAAAAAGATAATTTTATTTTATTGCCTTTAAAGTACAGACATGGACGCAAAATAACCTCCTAATACGAGCATATAAAATAGGTTTGTGAAAAAATGCTCTGTATTCTCTCTCACTCTCTCAAAATGTAATCTTTGCATTTCTTCGGAATCGGCCCCAGGAAGACAATCTTTTGTTTGCTTTAGACAAAGACTTTCCCAGATTGTCTTTACGAGGGAGCGAGAACTGAACATTACTCTTTTACTCATAAACCTGCCCTTTACAGCTGCGTAAACTGCATCTGTTTTTCATTTTGATAAAATGTAAATCGCAATGGCCTCTTAAACAGCGATTCCATTCATAAATAAAAATCACTTAAACTGGCAACGTGGAATAAAATTGAAAAAAAAAATGCAGCGCATTTTGCAACGACGCTTTTTTAAATTCTTTATTGCACAGACTAAAGAAAGTACAACTAAACTTCTCTTTCAATTAAACTTTTACTTGTATAAACGCGCTTTTCGCGATTCGTCGTAACGTTAAACGGCTGTAAATTAATTATCCGTTTCCGGGGCACATGTGCGTTTTTTACATTGAAGTCGCTTGTATAAATAGTGTTTCGTCCTCAAATGTTTTATTGTCTGCGCCGTAACCTATATTCTTTCCCGGGGAAATGAGAAATAATGCGACTCGCTCCACCGGTCATGTTACACTTGAGGGTTGCCAGATTAAACAATCCGACAGATTTAGTAACTAGTACGACATACCGTTCAACCGTCTCAACCGTTTTATCAAAACCTTTCACATATTTTCCGGGACGCGGTCTCTGTGTGTGAAAAAAAAAGAAAAAGTGCATTACTTCAAACAAAAGAGGACGTGAGGGGCAAGCTCTCAAGGTGGTTAGGCTTCAAAGTCGGCGCCGGAGACCGAACGAAATGGAAAAGTTTTTCCTGGGGCTTCGGAGTGTATCATAAAAGCCGAGCTGAGTAGAGGCTTCGAAAAAGTTCCATATCTTGACTTGGCATGTCAACTTCAGCAACCCTGGTCATGTTCCGAGTAGTTTGATCGGATCAAGAGGCATACCGAGAAGTCTCGTCGCCAAGATGAACTGGGGCGCAACCACGGCCACTCGCAGAAAGAGTCCGATGTTGCGTCGCCGTGTCGGCCTCAATGGGAAAACACATCTTTCTAATGACAATCCCAAGTTCACACTATTTTAGAAAAAGTTTGTCTGTTTTTACCGGAGCAACAAGTTGCGTTTCGGCATTAACATTAAAATATATGTAGATCGCATTGACATTTAAAAAGCCGGTAAATGAGGCCGAAACATTTGCTGCATTTTTTTGGGTGTTACGTTAATTTAAGTAAAAAAATGTAGTAGGTTATTAATTAATAAATGATGGCGCACTTAAATTGGCATTCCCCTGAAGGACTTATATTATAAATTAATGTGAATGTGGCTCTGTCTCTTGCCTTTTCAAGCATAACACTGCTGAACATCTTATTTACAGCAAAAATTTCACGAAGCAAGCAAAGGGGAGGATTACAATGTCTATATCAGTTTAGTTTCAAAAAGCAATTTATACATTCATATGCTGCTCACACTTAATAGGAAAGATTGACATTCAAACTCGGTTCAAGTAAATAGAAACCTTAGATTTTAGTGCTTAGAGTGTATTTTGTGTTGTAGTTTGGGTCCTTAGGGAGCGCGCGTTCGGGAGCGAATACTTGAATGTCAAGCGTGATTGGATACCGCCCACCGACACGGCGGTTTTCCTTTGAGAGTTAGATGTCTTAATATGCCTATGGTAGGGCTTTACACACATCTACTAGTTTTAATTTCAATCCTACTCAACCTAATGACATCATTATATTTTTTTTTAAATTCTTTTTGATTTTGATTGTGTATTAAAAATCATTTTATTTGTTGCAGGTATGTCCACCAATCATTCTCATATGTTCAACGCTTCATTAAAGTATGTATCATAACTTCAGCCTTTTTCATCTGGTAACAAATAGTTAAAACTGAGCGGCCGAGATCACGCGATCTAAAATACACCTTTACTACATGTCCGAGAGCCATTGAGAGCGAGAGCGTCCACTCTTTACGATGGGAAATCACGTTACCTGAGGGCGTCACGGGCTCGTAAATAGAATAATTCTATTTTTAAATTGCACGGCGTCTGACGTCTGAAGCTGATTTAAAAGCCGACGGCTTGATTGGACGTCCTTGTGGACGTAATTACAAGATACACGTAAATGCGTAAACGTCGTTGATCGTTGTATTCCAACGTCACAGATTGCGCTTATAAAGTTCAAATTGAACGCGGTAGAAGAAAATTTTGTACAATGTATTTGGCAATTATTTCCTTTTATCCTGCTATTTTATAGGACAAAACATAAACGATAGCCGTGATTTAATTTCAACTCATACGTAATATTTTCAAATTACGTAAAATAATCATTATGATACTGTCGCCTCGCATTGCTTGCGTTGATTTATTGGACATATTTTATCATACACTTTTTCTAAGAAATGTACCGTGAAAATGACAAAATGATGAAACGTGGCAAACGTCTGTTTTATCGAGTATTTTTTCTTTCTTGTCTGACTGTAACATTTTCATATTTGTCAGTATACTTTTAGTTTTCTGAAATTACCGTTGTCTTATTCTTGGCATTGGGCTTTTGCAAAGTGACCATCATGATATTCGACCTTCATTTTGATTTAAAACAGTGTAAATGAAATAATGTTTTGCATTTAGTATCTGCTTTGTCTTCTATAATTAACATGCGTTTATGACAAAATGTCTTTATGTAGTGAAGATTCTGTTGAATTGTAGTATGGTCGAGACCAAAATATCAGTCTTAAATTCACCACAATGCGAAACAAATATGAACATGAATTTCAGTGACAACGTTTAATTTGGCATGTTTAATGTAGAGACAGACTTTGATAATACTTTTTTAATCTTGCCCTATTTTATCTATGAAATAATTCTCAAACATATTTATTTATGCATCCAGCTAATTAATAGCGTTCGAAACAAAACAAAAGACAGTTGTGTCGTAGATATTCCCGTCAAGATTATTTATACCCGCAGTGGTGTTGGAAGCAGATTTGCTGCATCATAAATGCGTGCCACTGTTAGACAGAAGTGCCGGTGCACATCTTAAATGACATTTGAAATAAGATACACAGCACGTGTGTGAGTGCCTTTCTTTTACGTTATTGAGAAAGTCAATTAAGTATCGTACCAAATATTTTTAATGCTTTCAACAGCACTATTCGTCTACATTAGTATCAAGTCTACCAGTTTGTTACAATCAAACATTATATCGTGAAAGATAAAATGCGGAAAGTTTAAAATGTAATAAATAGGTACGAGTATAAGTATTACATGCAAATTAATTATACAATTTACTAAATAAACACTATGTAAAAAATACTCATTAAATGAAACTCCTATTGAATCAAACTTCCTTATTTCACACCTTTTGATTAATGTAAAAGATACTCATTAGCATTGCAATTGTTTGCACACGATACTATCATAGTAAGATATCTATTGTTTATTCTATTCATAACTTAAAATAAAATTTGTTTCTTATTAGTGTAAAAAAAATCGTAGCGTAGGCAGTAATTCCAGGATGCTCTCAAGAACATTCAAATGCAGTAGAATAGATTGAATGCATTGAATTCATTATCGGCAATTGGACAAGGTGTTAGGGTGTGGGCTGCGACCTAGGCCAGCCTGGGTTTGGGCCTACGCCTAGCCTGAACTCAAGGACTAGACGTGCCTTCACAAAATCTAAATATTTATCTATATTAGTACTAAAAAGTTCAAATAAATCTTGGTAATTCTTTGACTATGATCTGCTAATGCTGATAAGAAAAGCCGAATATGTATTTCTATTGTTTATCTTTAATTGGTAGGTTTAGGCCTTCAATGGTAAGCCGCTTTAAAAAAATCTAATTCTATCGTATCTCAACAATATTATTAATAAAAATTTTAAGGCGCCACGGAACAGCGAAGGTTAATTGCACTATAACAAAAACAGATGTAAATCCAATTATTCCATATCTGATAACTGGCCAAATCATGTTATTTTTCGTGAAGTGTAGACAATTGAGCAAGCGCAAGGCCGCTATGTTTGTTGCGGTTGTGATTGTTTGTGTGTTTCCCGGGGCGAGTGTCGAAACGATGGGATGTTTCAGCGTTTACTATGGTAATCAAAAGTAGTATTGGGTTGAAAAAATATCCTTATTGGCAAATAGGATAGTGGGTATGCTGTTCCTATTAACATGTTTCTGCTGTAAATAAACAGGTACATTAACGAGTCATGGTAATCAAACTATGGGACAGCAATAAACGCTCGGCCTACATCTCTTTGGAAAGCAATTTGAGAGCACATACGAGTAATAGTAAAACATTTTGTACGCACTAAAATGAAAATCTTCCCTTACTAATCCCTGTTGTTATCAAACCCAGCCTACGTGTTATTGCCAATTTTTATAGAATCAATATCAATGGTGTTGTTTTGGGATATTAACCGCTTAGGAAAGTTTCGCCACAATCGGGTTAACCTAACCATGGATGACGTTTCATACGACATAGGATGGCATGATGCGAGATAGCGGGATCTACGCATGAATCATGACCGTGGTGGGTGTGTGCACACGAGCCACTCGATGGTATCCCATAGGCGGCTTGCCTATATTAATATATATCACAAGGCTAACGAAATGATATCACACCTTACTCACACATGCATCAGCACAGCGCTCTCGAAATATTGGGACCTTATCAATGTAACACAAGCCTATTTTGAAGCTGCGGGCGTATGATACGGAAACGCGTGATATATTCTAATCAAAATAAGGAAACTTATTAAAGTACACGGTATTTCTGTAAGTAGTATTTTCACACCATCAACATAAGATTTTTTGTTTTTATACAATTTCATGTCAGAGGGTCACTTCTACATCAAAATATATGTAACGTACATAATCTTATTCAAACTTATTCGAATGATGTTAAAATCTATCAGTTTCGTTTTTGCTTTAACAAATTTTATCGTTAGTAAAAGTATCTATCTAAGTAATGTCCGTTGTCTGTCCTTCGTCTGTCTAGCACAACGAAGGTTACTTCCAAATATAACATTCTATAGTTTCACGGCTCTGACCCACATTCTTGTAAAACTTACCGCGAACTTATTGGTCCTATCCATAACAGACAACCTTGTTTATATCAACAATAAAACAAGTGCTAGTCTATTTACGAGGAGCGTAGCTTTGACCCAGATAGGGCTTAGCTCTTCTTAGTTCTTAGGTCGTGACGCTCAGGAAGCAGCAAGGAAGCCGGAGATTACTTCGGATATAGAACAAGAACAGGTGTGTTTAGCCCTTGCTTTCTGCACTGACCTAGGAATGAAATTACTTGAGCAACCTTTTAAAAGAGCTTTTATTCTTGTAGAACTTAATAAATTCAATATAATATACAATATTTTGCTTTTAGTTTTAAATAAAGAGCTTTTAGTAATTTATATTCTGTTCTTTTGGTAGACATAAAAAATTTTACCTAACTATCTATTGCAAATAACCTTGTTTTTTACATGCATAAATACCTCAATATCGCATAAGCGTAACAGACAAAGACGGCCTAAGAATTGCGCAGCCCAATTTTGATAAACCTGTTTTTTATTTTGGATTCCTTTAGCTTAGAATGTTCGGTCACAATTCATAAAACACACGGAAGACGATGCTCATTAAAATTGCGCTTCTCATAGTTATTTAAGTATCATATTCACTGCGGAAATATCTAATAGTTTCGTTTGGAAACACATTCATTGAGTGAATGAAACATTAGGATTCCGCGGTTTCGCAAGCGAAGGACCTCGCCTGCACGGTTAGAAAGGTTCCGTTCTATCTGATCGTATTTAATTAGTTACTGCTTCTGGTAATTAGTTGAGCCGTCTATCTGTTAGGCTGTTTCAACATGCTTGTACAATAATGGGTCAATTATTTATATGATTATATGTTCTAAAGTGTAGCGCTATTTGTCAACTTTTTATCGCTCAATTTCTAGTTTTAGGACTAAATTCTGGAACTAGGTTACAAAAAGCTTTCATCCTTGATTTGTACACTGTCAAGTAAAATCATATTAATTTGTCATAAACACAAAATTTGATTTTTTATTCGCAATTCTCTTCAATAAATGTTATTTGTTTGATGAAAATACATCTAAAAAGTTAGTAAATCATCATCTAACCACAAAAAGATAATTTCTAAGAACCTAACATGTAAACGTCGTAAATAGTCACAATAAAACGCTTGTTAATGTCGGAACGTAGCATTCAGGCCATAAATTGTATCGCACGTATATTTTTATATCAAATATTTTTCAAAAGACCGCTTTTATTTAAATGTTGTAACGTGGTGATGGGTGCGTGGTTCAACGAATTTGATTACTTGAATTTGAAAGTTTCCGATTAAAACCATAAATATATATATCTGTTAGGTCTCATGACAAAGACTATTTTGGCGGTAGTAAATTATGATAATTTAGTGTGAAATTAAAATGCATGTGAGTAGGCCTTCCAAAATTCATATTTACATATTCCTTAGTGGTACAATGTTTGTTGTTTCTCAAAACATTGCTTTGATGTTATTAAACCTCATTTTTCTGTAATGAGGACGCGCTAACGTTCTCAGTAGCGTAATATTCACACCTTGAGTGTAATTTTTCAGTTGAAAATTATCTTAATTTCACGGGATATGACTAAAGGGGTTGAGCATTGCTTTGATTTCAATTACATCACACATGATTTCATTTCGTAACCCATATGCTATATATAAACCCTAATAAGGGGATTTGTATGATAATTTTCCTTGTACGCAAAATATTTGATTGCGTCCGATGTTAGACGTCAACAACACTACTGTTAAAATTAATTTCCTTTTACGTTGACATTCCTCTGTTAACCAGCGTGGGTAGTAACACCGCGAAATAATCTAAGCGCAAAAAAAAGCTACAGCTACGAAAGCCACTGTCACTATCAAATCACGGCTATAGTTGCGACCTTGAGCACAACCGCGCCTAGCAACCGCAAGGGCGGGTGTCGATATGCCCGCCCTGCTTCCAGGGCGCGGCATCCCTTGTGTTGATACGAGGATTACTGCCATTTTATACCGGGTGCTAAACCGAGACTTGGTAGAGCTCATCATAGTTTATTGGGGTAAATAGCCCTTGAGGTAATCCGTTTATATGCCACCAGCAGGGTCAAATTTTAAGGGCTTTTGGGCGCTTACGCAATCATCTTTTATTACTCGGATTGAATTCCGGAGTGCCGGGTTTTTACTATTTTCAAAAGCCCCATATAATAGCAACAACTATAAAGCTCTATCTATTGAATTGACCCCTTTCGTAACTTCTGTTTTTCCAACCCACGTATTTATTTATTTATACATAAACATGTGGCTAGCAACAAAGTGTTGGCGCCATTACGTTGTTAGGGGTTGTCACCGGACGTCGGGAAGGGGTAGTCCGAGCCACCCCACGTAAATCCCAAGTAACCCACTTTTACACAACCTTTAATTATATTACCTTATGAGTACCAGTACCCACTGACCATTACAGCCTTAGAGGCTTTTGTTTGAAAGTAATGTATCATATATTATGTAGACATTTGATTAACCACTATAAGAAATGATACATCAAAAATCACTAGTAACTTCAAAAAATAGACGTCAGAACTCAGAACCCAGTTTGTATAAGATTAAATTAACACTTGCAATGTACAAAATTGTCCTAACTCAATGGAGAATGTTTTGTTTTATACTTAGTTAGTTGTTTACTTAGATTTAGAACTACCTGGCCTCAGAGACCTTTTCTATCCCTACACGTGTTTCTCATACCCAAGTTATATGTAGCATATTGTTCATTATTCTTAGGCTAGTTTCGTCGAAAGGTCATGAGAGCCCCGTGCAAACCCTCTCAAAGTTATATAGCAAATGATTCGAGTATTTCTAAGGCTGTATGTGCGTTAGGTAACGTTCCAGTATTGCACTTACAGCGGAAACAACTTACGCGATTCTTTCGAAACCACTTCTGTTTCCATTAACTTCCATGTTTGCGGCGAACTGGAAATTAAATTAATACTTTGGAGTTTTATTCATCAACGATGCTGAATAGCTTATTTTACTATGGTGTTTTAGTTAGTCTTTTAGTTATGTAAACTTTTCAATAAATCACAAAGGGAAATTATTTCTCTTAAAATAATTTACGGAAATAACTTTCATGAAACCAGAATAAATTAAGAAAAATGCCATTACACCTCTAATTATAAATCTCCAGAAATCGCAGTCTGGGACACTTACGATGAAACCTCAAAACGAGACGTTGACATTAGAACAACGTTACATTTGCGACACTAATACGATTCCACTTAAAAATGAGAAAAATAGCGCTCAATTGGGCTTAGCGTACCGCGAGGGCGGGCGGCGAGTTTCCCGAGCGGAAAACTCTCAGCCCTCATTCACCGCGCGGACGCCGCTGCGAGCTGACGTATCGCGAACGCGACTCAACCGTTCGATAACGTGAACCGGTGTTCTATACTATTACTAGTGTACCCAAACTTAAAAAACATTCAAACTTTAAAGTGCGCATCAGTGATTGTGTACAATGACATTGGACAGAGGGGACAGTTTCGTCGGTAAAATACAACCAGCCGCGTCTGTCTCGTGCCTGTCGCAGTGCCAAAACATTTTCGGGAAAAGGCTCAAACGCTGGGGCTCCACTGGATCGTGGGTAAGCTTACAGCCTTATTTCTTATGCATTGTTTTATGCCAGAATATTTTTAAGACCGCGCATAGGAGTGTCGTATGTTTTGACGTTTAAAATTTTACCTGCTTAGCAAATATTTACCGAGATTTGCATGCAAATCCATCTCAAAAAAATTGTGTAAACATGAATGACGGAACAGCAATTAGTGGGTAAATAGATCAAATCCTCGATGCGGTCAGATGAGCACCGTAAACGAATTGCAGCTATTACGAAAATCATTGAAATTGCCTGTTGTTGAACTAAAATAGGCAAAACAATGTTTACAAACCTTGAGTTTGGTTTGAAATTTATTTAAACGTTATAATTATTTATGCAATTCCATATTGATAAGATTTTGAAGCATTGCTGTTATACTAGGTATTACCTACTTATTTCCTGAAACTCAGGGATTGCTTAGTTTAATACAGAAAAAATAATTATGTAGGTGTATCTTCATTAGCAAATTCTTTGTAAGAATAATTATATCATATAATAATTCTCATAAGCAAAATGTATTTTGGTTTGTTTATTTATTTATTTCATGACAATTAGGATAAATATCAATTTGTTTTGCACACGGAAATAAGGCCATCGTCCTGTCCTGGATATCGTCTGAATGATCTCAATTATGTTTAATCACTTGACTGACAGCCTCAATTAACACTCCATAATAAACACAGGGATTAAATCGGGTCGTTTATATCCAATTATACAAGCTACGAATCAGATTTGCAGAAGAATATTTGGATTCTACTAAAGACCATGTACAACAAACATTTGAATCTACAATAAATTTTACTGGCGAAAAATTTCCTATTTTCTTATTTTAATTATTATTTAAGTTTTCCTGCCAATTATGTGTATACCTATAATTGGCATTTAGAAGAATAATACCTTAATTATTTGTTACTAATGTTGTCTTTGTATGCTGTTGGTGTACCAAATTTTATAAATTAAAATTAAAATAAATATTTCGCCATTCGTATAACCACAGCGAATTGCGTAAACTCGCATCAACATCAATCGCACACATAGAAAAAAATACCAATGAGACCAATTTTATTAGCCGAAGCCATTGGTTCCGAGCTTGGGGTGCGTGGCGCGTGGTCGCCGCGTGCCCGTTGCGTGTTCGTCACGTGCCAAACCCGCCACCCCTCGACCACTGACGTAAACCCTTAACAAGTTTCCTTGCGAAATTTCACGCCGCGATATTGACCTATTTTGGGAAAAGTTCTTGCGCAAACTGACGTTATTTGGGCTCTTTCCGAGAGCAAAACTTGATGCTGGGGGTTTGCGGGGTTAATAAAGTGAGTTTTTTAGCGATTTTCCTAGCTTCAAAGACACATCGAATCATTTCTGATAGAAAAGAATTAAGACAATTTCCATCCGGGGCCTTGAATTTTACTTTCTTATATAAGTTTTTTGCTCTTATTTATTATACCTTCAATGCAAAGTATTCATAACAAATAAACTGATGAACATCAAAGTAATCGGGCGGGTGTAGTTTTATTTTTACGGTGCAGTTCTTATCCAACAAAAACAATGCTGAGTTGCAAATTTTCTCCCTTTTTATTCACTCTTTTGTTTGTTGATTCACATCAGATTGTTTTATGGCAACCGCTTTTATCGCCGTGTCTTCTAAATCAATGTCAGATCGTAATGCATTCGTGGTTCATAAGAACTTAAAAACATGCGCCGGCGTTTGTGTTTTCAATCAAATAACCGTCGAATTCACACAATTCTAAAATTAACTTTCTAAAATATAGAGATAGTATTTAACGATAGAATACACAGAAAACAAACCGCCTGAAAAACCAAAAGAAAGAAATCTAAAACACCCATAGTAGTTTCTGTAGAATATACAAAACACAACATGTTTTATTATTTAATCGTTGAAAAAATAGCAAATAATCCCAATTAATTAGCCAATTAAAATAAGGTCCACTAAAATCTGTATAAGCGAGTTTACATAGCAATTATTTAATTTGAGTAACGACCATAGGTAAAATGAGTCTCATTAAAACGAACAACACCTTAATTACTTAATATGTTAAAAAGCAACAATATATTAAGCTCAACTACTTTGTGTGTGGTTTCTGTAACATTGGAATCAGATGTAAGCGACATTGACATTAATTCAGATTGTGCTTTGGTGTTGTGTAGTGATCATGTGGTGGTTGGGAAAGAAAATACTGCGGACAAATAAAAAAATAGCGTGGCTGGTAAGTAGGTCATTGGTAAGAGCAGAAATACATTTTCTTGTGGTATAATGTTACTACATAATAGTTTCTATTGTTTTGAATTCTTTAAATATTTCAAATTCGCTGTCTGAATCAAGTCTTGATTAATTTTGCGTCTTTTCATTTCGAAAGTAGAATGCTGCAATCAATAAGCTCACTCTTAGTAATAAAGTGCGATGTTATTCAACCGTATTGTGATGTTGATAAGTAGTTTCAGCTACATCGAGGATATAAAAATAAATAGCCCAGCGGGGGGTAACGCTCTGTGTCTATGCCGGGACCTTGCTCGCGGCGGAACTGGCCGCGCATCGAACAGGTTCCATTAAGGTGCCGTTTACGTAACCTGCGCAGGCGCCGACGCCGACGCCGAGCGACCGTGTAATGTCATTTGCGTTTCCGATTTATTCGCACTTGATGCTATTTTGTTTTTAGAATATACTTCAAGTTTAGAACTCGCTTTGAACAGACGAAAAACCGGGTGTGTGGTTCCAAAACAGTTGCACTGCAACTATTAAGATTTATATTTACGATACAGCCACTGTAAATTATAAAATAAAATCTATTCTTATCCAGAAAGCTTTCCAGTTTACTAGACGCTTCAAATGCCGCCCTACGCATAATGAAGACGAACACTTTTAGTAGGCCGATTTCGAAATTGCTGTTTACAAAACTGTTTTGAACATAAATAATCGTAAACGCCAAACTAAAATAGTAAGCGCACGTAGTAACATCGCCACAATAAATTATTTTTAAACAACCGCAGTCCCGTAACGTTTACTTTGTGTATAAATAAAAGTGACTCCCACGCACCACGAAACTAATATGTCAAGGTTCATATAGAACATGTTTTCTTATTCTTAAAACCTACAATTATAACAACGCATTAGCAAACTACGTGAGGCTTAGCTTTTCTTTTGAAAAAAGTTTTACTAAACGTATATCTGATATTTTTCGTTTCATTATCGAATCTGCGGTTGATGTGAAAGCTGATAAATCGAGTTGTCACTATTATTTTATAGTCCATCAAAATGATAATGGCGTATTAGTAGTTTCACTCGTGTCTTCACTTGTTAGAGACAATGAGGAGCTGATGATGGCAGCATTGGTAAACGGCAAGTTGTGAGAACTTGCCGAATGTCAGGGTTAATGTGTCTATTATTCTTTTGTCTCGAGGATCAGGCGTCAATTGTCTTATTTTGCCAACCACGTCACGCTCAAAAGAATAAATAGTCATAATTTTTCAAGTTTCATGTGAAAGTCTCCTGCACCCATAACGATCTCTCTGCTAAAGCCAAGGTATGACTGGGAGAGAATGCTTTTAGCGTTAAGTCCACCTTTCGTACACTTTTATTTGTGCAATAAAGTTTTTAAATAATATATTAAAGTTGAGACCTAGATCGCTTTCTATTAATAACAAGCTGCCCTTTTCTTCTAAAAATATAATCGATGAGCACATAATTTTCGGTAAGCACTTGGACACATCGTGACGCGATGGGTGTGTATTATGTGTTGATTAAAATATTAGATTATTAACTCTTCCAATTTTATCTAATTGCGATCGTGTATTATGTTAATAATAGTACAATTGTATTTTTAAGAAACATTATACACTTTCAACATCATTGTGCGTTTTTTAAATAACACGAGTAGCTTCTGATTAGCATTTATGATAGTAACAATAACCATGTATTGTTTAACGTAATGAGTGAGAAGTCATATTTCAAAGCGAGAGTGGTGTTGAGTGAATATGGTGTGTATTGGTTCAAACTCGGCGGAAAAGAAGTTGCCGATGAACCAATGGAAGACGATGGCAAAACATATTTTTACAAAAAATATTACATGTGCACGACTCATTTTATGTTCAACAAATGCAAAGCTCTAAGACGTAGCTTTCTCAGATAATCATTATGATCTTTGTGTTAGCTCTTTCCCCTAAAATTCTACGAAATCAATTTATATTCGAAACAATTTAATAGAGAATCTTTGTCCAAATATCTTGTTTGCACGGGAGATAAAAAGTGGTTATCCTTGAGGCAAACAACCGAAATTCCATGGAACCAGATTGCCTGCCAGCCTAACATCAAAATGCCGATTTGAGCTTTAGCGATTACCTTTTTGTAAGAAATAATATAATAATGCCTTTTCTTTATGCTGAACTAAAGAAAATCTTTGAAAAAACCGTTAAACCCATAAGGTAACATGACGTTACCAGACGCTGTGTTTCATAAGCAATTCAACCTAATTTCCTTTCAAATTTGATTCATAAGACACTCTTAACCTATTACGACTATTTGAATGAATCCATTATACATATAGCTTAGTATTTAGATAATCACAATGCTAGGATTACATCAGGTCGGCCCCAATGTGGTTTGGGCGGGCCTTATTTCCATTCGGTCGTCCCGCCCTGATGTCAGTTCGGTGTTATCACTGTTGATCTTGACCCACACAGTCCGAGCCCTTTTATAGTATACAACATGTCGCGGCGATATGGGAGTTACCTTAGTATACCGAAACAGTGTTACTTATAAGTTTAAAACAAGATGGTTATTGTTATTATTAGAGTTACATTTATTTAGGCGATCTTCTGATTTCATTTTGAAATCAGACATCCTCATTTATTCCAAAGCCTTATTATCAAATGATTTGGTCCACGGCTACAATAGATCGGGTGTCGATTTTACCGTTTTTACTAAATAATAGTTCCCTAACTATATTTCGGTATAGCCACAACACGGTGCTGAAATATGGGTGCGCTGTTCTTATACTTTCTTGATTATTAATATCCTTTTTTTTGTATCGAGGTTACTGCCCTTAGCAATCTTTTGACATTTCCAAGTTATTCGTGTCCCGCTATAGAGAGTAGTTAGTTACAATTTAGCTTTTATTCAAATATTCGGAATCCTTAATATTTGTGTTTCTCGTTTATGTTGCCTGTGGCAGTAATCTGTTGATCTTGACCTTTGCGAGCCCTTTATAGGCGAGCGAGGGCACCGTGTCACGGTATGGGAGTAACATTGAGAAATGCCTCTAACGAGCATTGTCTTGTCGGGGAAGTGGGCCGAACAAGACGCGAGCTAGCAGGTGCCTGTTACTTAGCCTTAATGCTCCTCACAGACCTTTATGATCACGTCAAGCGTCGTGAACGAAACGCACCGAATCCCCTCTATGTTAAAGAAGATACTAAACGGCATTTGCGTTCATATGTTTGCCTTCTTTACGACCGAACTGCCTAAATATGCTCGAAGTTATATTTGCATGACCTATTGCACAAGAACAGGTGTTACACTATTTATCTGCATTCCTCGATTATGTACACCTTCCGATATTTAAATTGAAAATAGATCGATCTTAGATAAAGGTACTCAAGTAACACCTGCAATAGTATTTACGTTTGCTCTCTCTGTTTTTATTTTACGGCCCCTTAATATTATACCCTTAAAGGCGTTTTATCTGCTTACGCCTTCCAATATTTAGTTTGAATCTTTTATCTAAGTATCCAAAACCTTTCAAGGTGCACTATCAGTCCATTATCCTATTTGCATTAAGGGCACGATGTCCGCGTCCCAGGTGTGGCCGCGGCCTTATCGCGTGCCCTCGTGGGCCCTTGCCCTTATATGGTGTCGTTCTACGCAGATACTCGTAGATATTATAAGCGGAAAGTAAAAATAGCGCGCTTAAGTAACGACTGTCATTCGAGAACACATAATAATCGATCAACTCAACTGTGTGAGTGTAATTTACATTAAAAAACTTTTTTTTTAAATTTAGTATGGTTTGCTGTTGACTCCAGACCAAGCCAAGTGCGACTAAGACGGAGTCGAGTGTGTGAATTTTAGGTTGTTAACTCATCAAACGTATAACTAGAATCAAAAGTCTTGACTGTAACTACTCGGCAAACTGTCAACTTAATGAAGTTAACATATTTGCAGAACCGAACATAAAATAGTTAATTTCCTTATTGGGTATTTACGTATGTTTTATCTGACTAAACATTGTAACGCAGGTAAATAGATGTACACACACATCCGTCAGTTACTTAGTTTTAGCATAAAACGCTGTAAATATTCTCAAAGCAAAGACACTATCTTTTCCTTCCGCGTATAAACAGGAAGAAAAGTAAAAACTTTCTATTTCCATTGGTTTGTTGATGTTTCACGCATTGCTGCTGATATCCCAACAAAAACTTTAGGTCAGAGCACACAGTTTTTATATCTATTTAAAAGTGAACATTATGTTTATTGCATAAGTTGTAAATACGATTACGAAATGAACAGACGGCTAAATCAGTTATAGTTCATAGACGTTACACATTACGCATCTAATAAGGTCAAACGTTACGTAGATCATTTTCTATTTGCTCATTCAAGTTCAATAACCAATCCATTACCAATACGCCCACATTGTAGTAAATATTGAGTAACTGCTTAAATATTTTTTAAACACTTTAACTGAACATTTTAAAGAGCTTTTGTGTGTGCACACTTACTTATATTGTAGATTACCAAATAATACCAACCAGATATTATGCCCATTTATGTATTATAGACGAGAATAAAATCGTATGACGCATGAAACAGATTTGACTGACAAAGCGTATGAAGGAAACATGCGACATATGATATCAGCTTCAGTGTTTCCTTCCGACACATAATCGATCTCATCAATCGATACCCCATTCAATCGAGTGTCTGCGGTCGTGGACAGCATTGCACAACGCGGTCTAGTCCCGATTATCGCGGCCCAGTTGTCGCCAGCCCGCAGCCGCAGCCCGGGCCACGGTGGCGCAAGCTGTGACTGACCCTAATGCATTATACAAGACCATCCGAGCTCACGAGGTAAACAGCTGCCCAACCTTTCCTTGTACTTGACGCCCTTTAAATACATAGCAAAAACTGTTTATTTTAATACCAAATTTCCTCAATGTTATTCTCTTCTCAAAACGATTTCGTTTCTCTTTATAGAAAAGTCGGTGTTTTATCGCTTGGAAACAAGAACTTCCCACAAGTTCGCTTACTCACAACGCCTAATTACGCTGAAGTTCAACGACCGGTTTTTCAATAATACCTATTCAATTTATCAAGTAGAAAATATCTTTACACAGTCTCGGTTTTCATACGGCTCGTTTTGCCTCTAATTTTCAATTTCCAAGATCAGTTAACTTTATGTTCTGCTGTAACATTCCAAAGGTTTCCTGGAGGTCGACGCACCCTTCATCTGCCAATAAAATCCTTTGAAGATTGTGCTGACGGTTTGACGTTTCAATAACGAGCCTAATCGTGACATTCTGGAAATGTCACGGAATATCCACGCCGGTATCCGACGGAATCTGTTTTTGTGCCCTCGAATTTATTCCACGAGTTTTAGGATTTTTCTATACAAAGCCGATCAGAATGTTTACAATTCGTACAAAGAATATGATAGAAACCAGAGATCTCTAATGATAATCGCATGTGATGTAAGGATTAGAAACCTAACCAATTGGATAAATTGCAGATTAATCCGGCTGCCACCAACAAATGTTGGGTATTAATAACAAATTATTTATGTGAAGTGAAAGTAACCAACAATGTCCCCGCGTTTCAACGGGTTGGCTTTCTTTAGATATTGTGGTAAAGATTGGATCTCGCTAAGTTGTTTCTCGCAGTAATTCTCTCTCTAAAGCGATATCTGCTGTCTATGAGGCAAATCAATAAACTCGACTAAAGAAATGCTTTAACGCATGAATATTAAGTTGAAAACTGGCGAAACAGGGTTGTATGGACTAATGCGTTTGCGCCGGGATCATAAATTTAACCGCAATATTAAAACGTCAATAGATTAACATAATTATGAGCTAAATACTAAATAATACTGCCGGCGTAAATTGTATATCTTATAACATACATTGTATAAGGTTATTAATTAAAAGTTGGCTATTAAAGCATGCAGATAATAATTTTATTTCACTTTTCTATTCATGTATAAGCCGTCACAATGAGACAGCGTTCCCATACAAAGTTCTTGAACCCATCGCTGAGGATTATTCATACAAAGGAAAGGTTGGTGCGCCTGCGCCGACCTTGGGTGCTGAAGAGGTCGCTCGTCTATGGCGCATAATAGGTGGGAGATGACAGCTCGATAGCGCTGACGATCTGCTGCCGCACGAGGAAGCGACGAAGGTCTCGGCCCTTTTACAATATTAAGCCGGTTTTCGATAAAAATCATCGTCATGTTGAAAGTTGACGCTATCTTATGGTCAGCTCAAGAGGTCTAGTCATCCTTAAGGCACATACTGAAATACGACCAAGGTTTCATTCAAGACAAAGGCAAAACTAAACTTAGTACGATCTTATCGATTTAAAACTAATTAAAAATAGACACCTGCCCGTAGGATCTTAAACGAACTCGCACCTGCTAAGTTCTATGACAGCGGATAGAATAATAATAACTATAAAGAAACTACTACTTCTCTACACACTGACTCACCAATCTGACATACCCATATAAAGGATGGCCATCCAATAAATTATACCATGTTATACTCCGATTATTGTTTTGGCGTTAGCGATGATATGAATGCCAATTGAAGATTTGAGGCGATCCTAAGGATAAATAAAACGGAAATAGACACGAGTAAATTCCACGGTCATCCAACGAAGCTTACGCTAAGGGTGCTAAAACTTTGAGTGGCAGTTCTGAAAACATTCAATAGAGTGCAAATAAATTTAAAACTGATTATCACACGATCAAAGCTCCAATTATTTAAAACAACTTCCATCGTAGTGTATAAATTCGCTTTTAATTCTAGTCTTTATTTTAAACAAATTTAAACTAAACGTTTTTATCAAAAAATGCTTCGGCTAAAGCTCGTGTAGTTCTTAGTCTGTACCTTTTGACGTTACAACTTGTTCAAATAGGGGACTGGACAAACAATAAAGACGAGCACAGGCTAGTACTAAAAACTTTGATTCATTGCTATGATTCACTATCCCTTAACACTTGCTGGCCGTTTCGTTTAGCTAACAATCCGAGATGATCACAATGCGGCGTGCGGCGTCCAAACATACTTTAGGTGGCGCGCATATTATTTATTAATTACCTGACCAATTCCGTCGAGGATGTGACGGCGGCGCGCGTGAGCCTCCTGCCAATGCGCACACGCATTCGGCATTCATCCTTGAAACCTCGCTGGTATTACACTGGGGACCAATAAAATTGCAACTGCGACGTTCGATTGATAGACGAGGACATTGTGGATGGTTATGTAGAAGATTTTACAGACGTAACAGAGGTAAAAGATTTTTTTAACGTATTCTATTTTCTTAGTGCATAAGTCAGACAATTCAACGCGGTATATATACAATACCTGAAAATAAGTACAAATTAGAATTAGTATTAGTATTGAATAGATTGGTATCAATCAGCCTTGTATTGACTTCATAATTTTAAAGTCCTTAAAATAATATCGTAATAGGTATTTGGATTAAAATTTGGCACTTATTTTTTGCACTTAAGTATATTGTTATTGGTCTTTGCGTGCCAATGAATGGCGTTCATGGTGGAATCCATAATATCTGATTAAATATGCACATTTTAAGTAGAGTCGTTTTAGCTTAATTCGCTCCTCGAGGCATAGACATCGTTTGGGGGCTCTGAGTGGACACAAGTCTTTATCTCCATTAAAATACCTCCTTTTGTAGTCCCGTAGAATAAATTTAAATAAAAGATTACATAAAAATAGCTTTTTGATGAGCGCTGAATGGGTGTTGTTATGTTCTCGAGCGGATTCCTCGCCAATGTTGGCTAAATCGAATTTTTAACCTCACAGTTTTGTAGCATTTACACAGACTATAAATGAAGCTAATAAAATTCAAAATCGATGTTTATGCATAAAAAATTACGTCATTGGACCATAAGTTGCACAGTGTTTATTATTCCCCAGCGATGTGTTGTTATGCGATGACAATCGAAACTGTTCAATTGATTTGATAACCAATTTAAGTGCAGTTTGTATGCGATGCCTGCGCGCGCGACGCTTTCGGGGTGTGGCGTATCGCACATCAATCGGCAATTTTAACCTATTGCAAAGCCATTTAGGTACACTTCCATGCCATAACGTATAAAAGAGCAGGCAACTGGACAAAAAGCATTATCTCATAAGAATCGTGAATCGCGTTAATGGATTCCACCGACTCTACCAGATTGGGTATCACGTCAAGATTTCTAACATTAACAGAATTTGTTGAGACAAAATCCATCAACTTTTTCCTTTGAACTCGAACCGTAGCTGTTGAGAACCCACGCAATAATAATAATAATATTTGTGAAGTGCACGCGAATCGTATAAATCATCAACAAATTTATTCCGCTAAAAGTAGACTTTATTACACTAGTAAATCAATTGACTTTGCAAAAGCGTTTATTTAAACTTTTTAACCCTATAGATAACTGTATACACCAATATATAATAGAAGATAATCAGTTACTCACTTTTAACTAATATTTTTATTTGAAAGATGAATTTTGAACGAACTGAGAAATAAGAATAAAACAAAAAGTTCAAATCACTCTAATAATAAATATACTATATTTTCTTAGTACCTATGCGTTGTTAGTATAGATAGAACATCAAACAGACAAGCAGATTTAGAACTAATAGAATATTCTAGTAATGCTGCTCCTATTACGAGGATTACACTAAGCCAAGCTCCGACTAGTTGCGTATTTCCGTTTTCTTGTGCAAATCCTGGCTGATGCGTAGAAGGTTTTCACTGTAGACGCGTGCGTATTATTTAACACACGTCTGGTGGGATGTATTGAATAATGCTATGACATAAAGGCGGGCATTCAACTGGGGTCCACACGACAATACAGTGTCGCGGAGTCGGCGATGCTCTGCCCATCATATATGAGAAAGCTGTTGCGGTCGATTCAACAAGGTAATCATGTCATATAAGATCTTCGTTTTGATTTATGTGTCTGCGATGTTCATCTGTCATATTCAGTAAGCTGAAAGTGTCTCGAGTCCGAAGGTCTAATTCATATCACACAGGACTTAGTGGTATCAATAGACAGACTGGCGTTTTTACTGGAACAGCTGGTGAAAATCCGTACTCACATGAAACGTTACCATTCAAAGTAAACACAAGGTACTCGTGCATACCTATACATATAGAAGCCATTTCAATTAGGTGTAAATTTATTTTATTATTCTTTCCATGTTCTTACTATCTCTACCTTCGATGAGGAGAGCCGAGCCGTTGTATAGTGCATAAAATCATCGCGTTACTCATCATAAACCTATGGCTGGAGTACGTGTGTTTTGACACGACAACGCGTCGAATTTAAAACCATTTCGCAACTTAGCGGCTCATAAACAAACGTCATTCACGCACTCCGTTTTATGAGAGATTTCTTTGGCAGCACTCCGCCGTTCCTTCACGACCGCTCGTATTTCTGATACGAAAATAATCAGAATCACAGTTTATGGTGAGTTATGCGTTCGCCATTGACCCAATAATGCACCGGATTAAATAATTGATAGGGGACAGTCGGTATTAGAGCAAGGGCGCTGTGAATTGATTCTAACGTCGACAAATCTGTCTCATCCTGCGTAGTGAAATAAAAGACGAGCGAAGTACGAGACGTAACGTTACTGTTTACGTTTATGCAGTTTCCCAAAGGAGTAGATTTGTGAGTAACTAGATTAAACAGTAAAAAAATATGTGACGATTGCATTTCATACAACAAAACTGCTTGATGAAACTTTTGAAATCATATTAATTTTACTCTCTAAAAATTATTGTAAAGTAAACAATATATTCTCAACTGACAATGCCGTCAACACCAACGTTTATTAGGCAACTAGTCATTACAAAAATGCTTTTAAAACTTTGCATTGCGTCACAAAAGCTTCTAAAGTTATAGCGTTACGCCAAGACATCGATCGAGTAGACAACGTTTAGGCGCGTAGTCGAATGGCTGAGATAATCTTGATTTCTCGATCGCATCTCGAATCTTATGCAACGGCGATTTGTCCGCAACTAAGCCTGTCATCACTCAACTGTGACATCGGTTATTTCCGACGTATCTGACCATCGGCCCCTGTTCACTATACTGTCAGCAAATCAAGAAGAGGCTTTATCAATATTGAATATCTTATCTTAGCTCGTGCTCGTCGCTCGAGCCCATGTGATGAAGTTAGCGCAAAAGCGGAAAAGGTCCATCTTAAAAATATGTTGACAAGTACATAGAAGTGCTATAATATAATTTGTGTAAGTGATTTAAAAGTATCCATCTTTGATCTTTGTGCTCATTGACTCAACCAACCTCCAAGTAGTGAGAGAGAGGCTAAATGGTGACATTAATATCCCACTGCTAACCTAAAAGAAAGAGTGAGCTTTTACTTGTTTATTGATTGTGCGGTTAACATTAACAACAAACAAATGAAAGACATAAGCGCGTGGTAGGATCGGATCGCTTGTTTCTGACCGTACAAGCGTCGCACTGTCTGTAGCTCCTCCGGCCCGTTCTAGGAACGGATGCCGGCACTCCTGCGCAGCTCTAGAACTATTGCAGGCGAGTTCACTCATTAAAGCATTAGACCGTTTAGTCCGCGCGAGCAAACAACTGCACGGCTAATTGTTGGCTATGTAATGATATCGCGTTTTTGTGTGAGACCCTCTCGCTGGCAGCCGTCCCATAGTTTCGTTGATATTTTAATGGCATTGAGGGAGTTTCCACATTTTAGAAATACTCAAGTCTGAGGTAAGATCGTTGCCTCATACAACAATGACTATTTTGAGAATTAGTAACAAAGGGTCTGAAAGTAGCACAACTTTATATTTAGGTAATCATCAAACTTATGCACATCTTCAGACCATAGGGTATACGTATTTGACTTCAAATTTAGCTTCTTTGTCGGCGTTGCAATATATTTAACTTTGTTTAACTCAGCTCTAACTGGAGAGCACTTGAGTGTATTCAGTACAATTGCAGTACGTAGGTCTGTTTAATGAAACGGCATTGGTGCGCCGGCGCAGCGGTTAGGTATGAGCGACCACATGGCCGCGCAGACCGGCTGTCTGGAACGAGACCGCATTGGTTTTATGCCTGAGCTGCGACAGATTCGCTACAGTATTGATGATACATTTTAATATGAGAGGGTATAACAGGCAAACCAAACAAATAAGAAGTGCTCGGGATTATTGTAACTAATTGATTAACTTTAGTCGTGCGTTATAGAAAATGTGTTTACCTTTTTAAAATCAAATTGTTTTTTACTACCTAAATAACCAAGAGGAATTTGTTGTAATCTTCCAATAAATGTTCGTTTTTGTCAATTTCGTCAATCTTTATCGTAATTAGTAGTTTGCTATTCTTACAAAATGAAAACCAAAACAATGAGAGTGTCTTGAATAAACACATGAGAAATTACTGCACATTTTGAAGTAAATATGACTTATGGAATAGAATGGAATGTAACTTCAATGACTTCCTTTGCAAAAATCGATCTACATTGAGTACTAATACATGCACAACATTGCAGTTGATTTGAAATGACACCATCTTGTTGCAAGACACGATCAAAGCGAATCAATTGCGAAACCAGAGCGCAATCCTATTTTAATGTTCATCAGTGCTCGCAATAATAAAATCTACACGCAGACCCGGCTCCCGCTGTCAATCGTTTATCCGAGAATCGCATACGCACTATGCAGTAGTATGCGGCCAATGCGCATCGCTGCCGGGGTCGATGGCCTGCGCACTGCGCATAGACAACCAGTGCATAGAACCATAGATAAAATCGCTGGAAACGCGAATCGCGATTGTCTAGCCGCACGTATAGGAACTTTATTGCATTTGTTATGTCACGAGAAAATTGAATCTGAGCTAATGAGCCTCTATCGAGATCGAAATCACACGTGCACACGTAGACGTAGTTTGGTTGCAGTAATAAATTTTACACAGAAATAGTTGCTCTGTAGCTTATCCTGGAATGTTGAAATATTAATCCGATAAGCACCTACATGAAGGATAATTATATAAATTACCCAATTCCGTAAAACCAGGTCAGTATTAGTTTTCCTTCAAATATTTCAAACAAACGGTGAAACAAAACAACAACGTCTGTTTTATCATGAATCTTCATTTATCCTAAACTGTGGGAGCAGCATAATTCTTATGCAACGAGCTAGTCAATAAATTAGTCACAACGTTGCGTGTAGCTCTCGCCTATGCATACTCTAGGGCGGGTATTAATAAGCCGATCTTTATTTTATTACGGCTGCGTCGTATATTTATCAAATTAGAGAAGGGTTTTTCTCATCAAACTATAAAGTAAACTTCTTTCATAACATTTAAAAAAAAACATTCATAAACATAAGAATAATGCTAAAACGAATGAGTAAAGATTGGATTCGTTCATAAATTTCTAATGTAACAAATACAGAAGACAATCGCGCCCACGCCTGGCGCTTCCAGACATAGAGTTTCCGCATCAATGGTCTCTATGGGCTATGAATCGCGAGTGGGCCGCCAATTATTATTGTTTACTTTCTACTGCTAATCGCATATGTATGTATGCCGGTTCCGTGAATCATACGAGGATCGAATCACTTTAGTTATTAGCTGTTAGCACATGTTACTGTTGCGCCGAGGAAGGCATCTGCAATCTTATGGTAATTATGAAACTGCTCGCAATATTTTATTGTAACTTTAAATACATCACATCCGTCCACAGAAAAAAGGGCACGTTTCGTATATTGGAATAAGTACTGATCAAAATCTGCCTCTTCATACCGTTATTTTTGCACACAATCGGAAGCACTCGCTACCCTGTTTCGCGTGCAATACTGAGAATCGCCTTAAAAATACAACTATCTATTCATGACTTGTATGTGCTTTTTACAGAATCGATGAATGAAGCCTGAACTAGATGAAAAAATAATAGTATCTACGAACGTTAACTAGAAAACAGCATGTCCCCACCGTTTCTCCGCTATGCATATCGCTGCACATTACCATATTAGGCCATATGCGCACGCGACTCTTAATAAACCCATTAAGGCAGACACACGCGGCCGGTTCCGCTCGGCCGCCCAGCCGCGCCGCCCGAACGCTTTCGGGTCACACAAATAAACAAACAAAACGTAATACAGGTAATAACGCCGCTTAATTGACACATTGAAGGAAATAATTAAACACTTAACGGTTTAAGGCCACTCGCGCTGATCGATTATGCAACCTGTTTAACACGATACGTCGTTTAATTCGATCATATTTTGGATACTGATATCATAATTGTATTGCAAACGAGTGTGACTGACGCACTTCCGGACTTTATTCAAACAAATTGTTACCTGTCATTTATACGATAGGCTTTGTGTGCGATTGAGTAGCGAGTACATATTTCTAAAGGTAAGGCTCTATCCATCAAACTGTCCGTTTCGATCGCACGATCTATCTCCGAAGAATAATTAAAGTGCCTGACCATTATCTATTATGCTCGCGATTTATTTATGCTATCCGGTCCATTTTCTACCGGTTTGGTTAAAAATAGACGCAAAATAGGTTGTAGATTATGCCATAATAAATGAACTGACCCAAATGTTCTCGTGACGTACGCACCTGACGTAAGAACGCGTAACTGATCTGGATAGGCGATTCGAGATGCATGGCGAAATGTTTAACTTACCTACATACTGGAACGGCCCTTAAAACAAACGAATGCTAAAATTACTAGCGAGAACTGTAGAAAGTTTGTTGCAATAACATTGAGTCAACTGTACTATCAAAGGGCGCACTATAGATAATCTTCTTGCTAGCAAAATTTCATAATTGGAAAGAAACACTCATATGAGTCGTATACAACTTAACAAGTTTCCAATCAATAAAAGTACTAAATACTAATAATCATATGTAAGCAACAGCTTCTTTTTATATGCAGCAATAAATACGTCTATGTATTAAAATTTATGACAGCCTACTTAAAAGAAAATACAACTAACGTTTTATTTGATGTGATTATTTACGATAAGTGTCAATAAAATTGCCTCGAGCCTGTATAATTTAAATTACCAACCTGTACCACAATTACGGCTAGTTCAAGAAAGTCATGCATATGGTAATAGACTTTATTTGCGGAAAACGAACGCGGTGTCATCTGCATTGTAAATGCCACTGTGCAGTTGCATTTGCTTTTCAGCTGTTACGTCCAGTTATTGCTGTTTTGACTAACACTTTCGTATTACTGTGTATCAATATTTATTAGCGTTATACACTTTTTTGCATATTACCTTCGACCATATTAGTAATCGTATGATCTGGATCGAATATGCTAAACTATAAACTATATAACCATCTGCTAACTATATAACTATATGCTAGTTAGTTAGTTAGTTTGGCTGGGGTGTTTCCGCACTTAGCCTCACGATTGGGCCATTGTACGTATATCCCTCTTTTTTCATTCTAACCACCCCAGGCTCTCCCAGAAGGCTAGCAAGCTGCCTAGATTGCTAAAGACCTCTGGGAATGTTGCCGGGGATTTGAGAAAGTTTGCCCGTTGTTCCACCACACCCATACACTCCATGAGCACATGCTGTGGTGTTTCTTCTGCCCCCATGCAACCTCTGCATAGGGGACTGTCTGTTACACCTATTGTGAATAGATGTTTGTTTAAGAGACTATGGCCAGTTATAGTGCCTATAACCATGCGCAGTTTGTCTCTTGGTAGCCGGATGAGATTGCGGGCAAGCCTTTTCCTTTTTCACCATTTCTCCACTCTGCTTGGTGTGCTGCTTCGGTTTCTGCACGTAGCCAAGTTCTTATTTGGGCCTGCGGTATAGGTAGTAATGGTTCCGGGCCATATACTGTTGTCGCCGAGCCCCTCTTGGCTAGTTCGTCGGCAGCGTCGTTGCCTAGTGAGTTACTGTGTCCTTTGATCCATTGCAAGGTTACCTTATTTGTGCTTGCTATGGATTGGAGTGCTTTGTGGCACTCCCAAATAAGGACAGATTTGATGCTATTGTTTTGTAGGGCCTGGAGCACCGATGCGCTGTCCGAGACGATTTTAATGTGTTGGTCTTTTACGTAACTATGCTAATTATAGATGTGATTTACCTTAAACCAACACGGAATATCTACATAGGTAACACCTGCCTATATGATGAATATAAAGATTCCTTTTGTCTTGACAGTATCTGTGAGACTTTCATGGACCTTTTCATGTATGTACGTGGTGAATTATTGTTTATCATTGATAATTGCCGTCAAGAATGTTAAATACAGATTAAGAAGTTGCAAATAAAGTCGTTTAATTTCTGCTTTCATAATTCACGTTAGGACCGATCGTCTTCGCATAACCCCTTCCCTTAATCGATATCACGTAATAGTGAATCATACCAACACTGCCGAAATGCTACCGCCTTCTTTGCCCCCATACTTATTACGGCTGAGTCACCGCCTTACTTTCATTGTTTACCCGCTACTTAGTCACGAAGTACTTTCGGATACTATAGACAGAATTATTAGACCATCCAAAAGTGCAGTATTATGCAACATGCCCACGCCAGTCACAGTACAAGACAGTTTCATCAATTGAATATGAACAACATAATGATTGATGATCAACAGTCGTGTCTAACACGTCCTACATATTCAGTGACCGACCATCGATAGTACCTACACCTTGAAATAAGCATGACTCTAAAGAAATTAGATTGCTGCAAATAAGTGTGTAGATTTTACAAACAAAATAAACGATTGCGGTTCCAAAGTAATCTCAATTCAAATGCGAAGCTCAAGCCAAATTAAACTGAAACATGAAACTGAAAGTAAATACGTTTTATTTACCTTCAAATTATTTTTGTGCTTAAAATCAGATTCGGATCAGAGGATGACATCATATTCTTGAAAGTAGTTTAAAGTACTATAAACATGGCTTTCAAAATCATCATATTATTATGTTTCATAAGCGCCAGCGGTCGTTACCTGCGGAAGTTCTCTACACAGACATCTAAATACGTCTGCAGGTGAGCATGTAATGCGATGAGATGGGAACATCATCTGTAATTCAATGTTAGCAGAAAGCGCGAAAATGGCTGCCAAAAGGTCAATGACAAGCCGATGACAAACTTCACAAGGGTTGTCATCATGACAAGAAATCCCACTTTTCCTTCCTTGTCCGTTGGTTAGATCGAAATTATGTCCTTCAGAATTAGTAAATATGAATTATTTCTTAGAACTGGTTGGCAAGATTGCGAGACTTTAACGTCAGCAAGTAAGCACAAAAGCCACTTGTCAACCCGTTACAATGGCCGTTAATCATGGATTCAAAATAGCTGTCGGCAACCCTGATGCTCAAAGCGCGAAGGAAAAGTATGACGAATTGCAATTACAGAGGTGTGTTAGCGGGTTAGATGAAATTACGAGCGACAGGTTTGATCGTAAATCGCAAACCAATTTGTTACTGATTTCAATCATTTTCTAAAGCTAAATACCTATGCAACTTTCAGTCATTATACTTGTGCATATTGCTGCACAAACAAAGTATCTATAAACTTTGTAATTTATATAGATACTTTAGTTTGTCCACCTATTTACTAATAATAAAAATGTTCAGTTCAGTGACTGAAACCGCGTGACTGTCTAAATTAATGAGCTTTTAAAAAGTATTAATTACGTCCGCCAAAACTACTCGAGTGCTGCAAATCTAGAAAGTAAAAACAGTATTGTGCCGAGCGAGTCGTCCGGAAAAGCCATCAATTTTCAAAGCGTGAAAACGTCAATTTGGCAGACGCCGCGGAGTCTGCGCGGGAGCACTTTCTCTGCGCAAGCGCGAGAGACGACGCGCGACGCGCCACAGTCCTTCAGGCCTGCGCCGACGCCGCCCGCCCGTATCGCAAACCGCTTCCGCACATTTTGTTCAGTGCATGTGCTTAAATAAACACTTGTCAAACAAGCAAAACTTTTTTTTTGACTGAAGAAGTGCCTTAAATTTAAAGTGACCTCGATCCGAAACGGCGGTAATTATGCATGAAGCGTTCAGTGATATTTCAGCAGTTTCCCGATGACGTGGGACGATGCCCTCTTGACGAATTTACGTGTAAAAGTCACTGGAATTGTATATTGTGTTCGGGACGGACTGAAGCGAGTGCATTCATTATGCATGCCGGTTGCCAAGCTGTGACAATGACCAAGACGTATAGTGACCACAAGTGACGCGCGTGGACTTCAGCCAAATCATGACGCTCTGGTACACCGATTTATTGGTGAGCTTTTGTTCCCGTAAATCTGGATTGCTTTGAATACGCATTGTTATACGTTGTAATGAGATTTGCTTCTTAAATGCACATGACAAGGCTTTGGAAATAACATAATGACTTTTAAGCAAAGAGCTTAATTTTTGTTTTGATCAAATTGAAGAAGTGGCGCCCTATTCATAAGTGATAATTTCAGGACACATTCCACTAAACCAAAGGCCAACAATCATTACTAATTACCACAATCGAATTCTTGCTCGATGGTGAAAATGAAACTAATCGCCGGCCTCAAGCGCCATAAAAGTAGTTTCGATTTTGACACTGGCCTTTCTCAATCTGAAAGCCAGAGTTACCAATTAATCGATTGGGGACGAAGTCTCGCCGTCGTTAAACTATTATCGAGAGCGATTCGCCACGAGCGCGAGGGCGTCGCGGCATCGCAATTACCAACATTGGAAGGTATAAGCAATTGACCTACAATTGATATGTTATTACTATCCGATGAAGGCGCCGCTCGGTTATTTATCGGGTCATAGAGTTACAACTTTTTCGCCCACTTTCTAAATCTAAACAGTCGCGTCTAGCCATACGGCAAATGCATCCTCGTTACGGATGCCTGCTAATTGTTCGTTAGCATCTTTCCTGCGCGCGCGCAAGATGGACGTTACGTCACTGTGCCACTTTTGACAAGACCGTTGACCTGCTAATTGCATTTGATGTGAATAGGTTGCGATCGTGAAATGTTGTCGTCGGTCAACACACGCTTCTTTTTTGTGTGATGCAAATACGGAAAGTTTATATTCAGGTCAGAGTATTTAATAAACTTTTGATCTCCGTCGATTTGCGCTATTGAATGCTGGTACTCTTTTCTCAAGTTAACTTATTTTGTGGTCTGCGATGATGTCGAATCACGATAGCTGAACGGTCGCTACTGAGGCCAACCTTTTCAATTTTTGTTTCTTTTATGTTTGCCGTTTCGTTTCGGTCAAACCGCGTGATTTAGTCCCAATTTCAGCAAGAACAAAACGGAATAGAAATCCACGTAAGACAACGTGACAACATTCTCTCGGTGGTGGGCCGCTGAGCTAGTTTTCACGACAAATTCCTTTCCCTGAACGAAAGATAATTAGTCAAACTGAAGTGAAGCTTGGCTAGGAAACAAAAGAAACAAAACAGCAGCTTTCTTCTACTAAATACGTGTAGTCGCAGAATTATAAATGCATGCAAACACGATTAAGGGCCACGGAGCGTGTGCCGTGACAAAGTGGCGACTCCACCGCGCACACTTCCCATGTCCTCACTAGTCTGCCACGGAAGATCGCCCTTGCTTTCCGCGGAAATTGACTGCACGTCTGTTTCTACTTTCGATTTCCTCCTCAAACTATGCGTTGCCCGCGGCTGGCTCGCAGATGTTCTAGCAAGCTTAAGCCTACACAAGGCATCCATTTATTAGTGCGTAGGCTGAGGAGATTACAAACGTTCATTTGCAATTGCGTTGGCAATCACTCTCAGGTATTGCCCTCACTACTCATCGTTCAATTCGTTTATGCAATACGAAAAGGAATATATGGAATAAATAAAGTTACAAAATCTTTTCGCCAGTAAATATTATTGTGTCATCAAGAAAG
This sequence comes from Pyrausta aurata, assembly GCA_963584085.1. Lineage (NCBI taxonomy): Eukaryota > Metazoa > Arthropoda > Insecta > Lepidoptera > Crambidae > Pyrausta > Pyrausta aurata. The sequence goes on from OY757257.1 coordinate 2,640,151, forward strand.
TCTATAGTAATCATCGATCTCATTAAGAGGTTGTAATTAATAATGTGGAAGTAGGTAACAAACGTTACCGTATTAACTTAACACATTTACTGTAAGAGGTAACGAGACGTGTACAAATGCTTACGGACGAAGAAGGCGACATTTTTCGGTCAACATAGTGTACGATAACCCAAATGCATGCGCTCTGGCGCCATTGTAGGGCTACAACGCTTCGGAAAGGTTTTTTTATTTAAATAGAAAGAAAGTACCAGCGTAGTAAAAAAATAAAAGCACCTTCTAAGACGTAAAATTTTCATGTAGGTAGAGTCTTTGAGTACTCTACATTAATAAATATTCAAATTAGAAGCTTATGACACCGAAAGGTATCGTTAGATATTTGCAGTACATATTAGGTAAAACTATTACATTGTTCAATCTGACCTTTAAAACAAAGGTGGCAAAGACTTGTTTGATAGGATTTTAAAGACAGTATGTATGCAAAAGAAAAGCACCAAACTTCTAGCACTGTGGCAACCCTACTCATTTGATTAATGCCGCCTCTAAAAAGATAATGGAGGTAAAAACACGAGCAACATTTCAAGCACTTGTCTGATTCACGTCTGCTCTGTATGAAAGGTAATATCTATAATTAGGGGGTGAAAGCTGCCGGCATTTTTATTCTAGTTCCGTGAGCAGCTGTTGTTCACACGATTTGTCTATTGCAGTTTCGGCAATTTCGGCAAGTAAGGAACGTAAACAAGTTTAGATTTCTTGAAAGAGAGATCTGCCTACAACTTCACTTTTTGAAAAGCGCCTGCATTTTTTTTCAACTTCTGTTATGATCGTAGTAGTAAACAAGCATGTAGCTCAGTTTCAGTTCAGCTCAAAAGTTAACAATGCAAAGTTTCTGTTAAAAATAATAATTTCACCGCTCCACTTTCTTATCTTAGTGCCTTACATCTTTATACTTTGAGAAATTCCCACAAGTGTAAATGCTATCTGCGTCTAGTAATCTTTTTAGACCGCAGCTCGTGACATTCGTCGCTAATAAAAACAAATTTCACCTTGGACTTGCCAAAAGACGCGCCACTCGTGTGACCTTCAACAGTTCTGCAATCATATTTTCTTTTTAGGGTTCCGTAGCCGAATGGCAAAAAACGGAACCCTTATAGTTTCGTCAAGTCTGTCTGTCTGTCTGTCTGTCTGTCCGTCCGTATGTCACAGCCACTTTATTCTGAAACTATAAGCATCACATAGCTGAAACTTGGTAGGTAGGTGTATTTTGTTCAATATTATGTTAAATAAAGTAAGAAAAAATAATATTTAAGGGGGGGCTCCCATACATGAAACTAAAACCTAAAATTTTTTTTTTACTCAAACCTATGCGTGTGGGGTGTCTATGGATAGGTCTTTCAATTACTACCTACTAGTACTTTCAAAAAATGATGTAGAGGTTACTAAAACCATTTTTTCTAAAAGTGTAAGGTTTGAGATATAGACGCTTCCAAAGTGGTAAAATGGGCGTCCCCCCCATCTAACTTTTGAACTAAGAAAGTGAAAATTTTGGAAAAAATATATGATGTAGATCTTAACAAAAACTTGCAACGAAAATTGGTTTGAAGGAGATCGAACCAGTATTTTGAGATATTGCACATTTTTATCAACCGCAAATATAACTTTGTCTTTCATACAAACACTATGAAAAACAAAGTTATTTTTGCTGTCGCAATATATTGTGATGTTTTCGTTAAGTGAAAGTTAGTGGACCCTGAATTCAGTTAAGGGTGGCACGGAACCCTCAGTGCGCGGGTCCGACACGCACTTAACCGGTTTTTCTTTTTAATTACATTCGAAAGCAGCTCTACATTTAGGTAGTAGCCTTGTGCACGCGATTGAGTCCTTGATTTTGATATAATCTATTGTTTGTGCCAGCTACAACTACTGTATGGAGTTTATGTTTATATCTATGTGGATATTCTATCTTTGTCTCTTGTGAGACAGCTCAGTCTACAGTAGTATTAAAGTATTAAACACTCGTTTCCTTTGCGGCAGTAAAACGTGGATCTGCGACAGCGCATTCTTATCTGTCTCTTATTTACACTCACAAGCCCATGAGGAGGTGTAGTGTTATCGATAAGCACGTGCGCGTAAAGCTCACTCCCTAGGTTATGAATGATTTATGGCTGCAGAGGAAGCGAGTGTTTAATACAACAATAGTAATCTATCACATTTTCTTAATTCATATAATTCTCGGATTCCATATTCGTCATACACATCTCCAATTACTTACTTCAAAATTTTCAGTCTCTAACAAATTCTTATTTCCTTGTTAACAGAGCCCCGGCGCCGTGAGCGGGTCCGGCTCAGACGCTCAGACCGCGTCCCGGGACGCGCTAGACGTCCGCTACTCCCTGGCCGCGCTCGCAGACGACTACACCAAGCGCAAGCACGTGGTGCGCGTCACCACCGCCGCGGGCGCAGAACTGCTGCTTCAGGTAGGCTTAAGAGGCTTTTTTTTAAATTCTTCATTGCACTGAAAAATAAAGTACAAATGGCGGACTTAATGCTTAAAGCATTCTATACCAGTTAACCATTGGGTGGAGCAGAAACTAATAAAGCGGCGAGAAAGAACACAAAAATACAGCAGATTAATTATATACTCCTAATATACTTAAATTAAAAATAAACCTACATAAACATTCTTTAAAGTAAGGAAGTGTTAAAAAATGTTAAAAAAATATTCGATTTGTCGTGACAAACAGCTGTTTTACAGATTTCTCTTACAGTGCTTTCTTTGGAGCCTCATATTATTTCAATTCAAAACATTCAATATCTCGGTAAACGTCGGATTTTCTTACGTTGTTATGAATTTTGTATAGGAAATTAAAGCAGCGCATAAATGCCCTGAAGAGTTTTTGCCGCCTGGTGATCCATGTCTTGGTGGTGTTTTGGAAGCCCAGATAAAGTGTTGGCGATCAAAACATAACGATTCAATGTTTCGGATTCATTAAATCTACACGTTCTATTTGGTTGTCTCAAGGTGAAGAATAGGGCGTAGCGAAAGTAATAGCACTGGGTTCAGTCACACGAGATCTGTAATAAATCTGTTAGGCTAGAGTAAATGCGACGTAAAATGTGTTAACGAGTTTATAGGTTTCATCTAAGTAGATATTTTTAGACCTTTATGTAATACGACGCAGACCACAACAGATCTTGCGTATTTATACGTGTCACGTTCGTTAATGAGATATTAAATAACCTGGCGGTACATCATTAATCGTTACGGTACGATTGAGCAACACACACAACATAACATTTCCATAAACTGAATAGGGTTATGGGAAAGCCATCATTTATGGCTTTGAGTAACAAACAACAACTTTTCCGTAGAGGCCGGCCCTATTTCAAGATCATTGATTACATATTACGCAAGGTATCAGGTATCGTTGCCTACTGACCCTTAATCTACATTTGAAAAAGCGGGCAATGTTTTTTGAGGTAATAGAGATAGTGAAAGCCCTTGAAGGAGGCCAATGTCGTAAGAGTCGAACGATTCAATAATGTTAAACTTTTATTATGACTATTTGTGCTTGTACTAGTGTTATTGTGCCGCTTAAACCATTATTAAAAATCGCAAAATACAGATTTCGATCAGTAGGTAACGAACTATTGCTATGAAGTGTTAGTGAGTAGATATATTGATTAGTTTCTGTTAAATGCGATTGGTTTAGGTTTTTTTTATATTTGAAATGGGTTCGCTCTTGTCTCCAGGCTAGACC
>OY757257.1:2644108-2717903 GCA_963584085.1 Pyrausta aurata
TGTAGGATGGGATGTCAGGGTTGGGGGAGTTGGGGCACTCTCTTTCCAAAGCTACGATGATAGTCCCGAATTCGACCACGTAGCCGGTCCTGACGACTGCGCGGGACGTATTGTACGAGTGTGTGCGCAAACACAGATGCACTCTCTATTCCATTCGCTCTCATAGCCCTATGGGACGGCGATCTGACGCGACCGGAGAGAGATAAAAAAAAACCTATGATAACCGGATATACGATTCTATACCGCGGTAATGTTATCTTTACAGAATTGTAACTCGGCCGAATCATTGAAAAGAAAGTCGCGATGTACGTAAACGTGCGATAGGTCTGCCCGCCTCCAGCATTTTATACTCTGATTTTTAATTAGATAGACCAAAATGACATTTGGTGGGTGGCCACTTTTTCGTAATTTAAAAATAGTGTTGGTCCCTAATAATCGAAAGTTTCAAATTCATTCAATTGTTGTTTTGTAATCGATTTTAAAATATTCAAATAAAATCTGTTTATAAAAATCAGGAATCCTACAAAATCATAATTATTTCAATGAATTAATTTATAGAAAGTATTAAAAAGTCAAAATAGGTAAGACCAGACAAAAATATTTCTATTGCAAGAGAAACCTAGATTTTTCTACTACTTACAAAAACTGGTTTATGTATTACGTTTTTTCGTAGCTTTATGTAACGTTTAACATGAATAATTTATCCTAATAAGTAAAATCACATTAATGAAAATTCATATCACAAGTTCAATTAATCGCGTACAATTGAATTGTTACAACACTATGGGTACTATGCTAGCAACATTAAAAAATAAAAAGTTCGATTGAAGCTGTCATTCTGGTCTATCTAATTAAAAATCAGAGTATAATAACTTTTGCCTACTTTTTTCGTTCTTGGAGTGTAGTTTGCATGAAACTGAAAATTGTGTCATGTCAAAAAATGTATCAGCAATCATCATAAAAAAGTTCTATTAAAAAAGCAGCACACCGTTTCGTCACTGCGGCACAGACGCAACTAAACGTAGTGATTACTTGCTCAGTGGTTGCGACTGTCTGCATGCTGAGCGCATACCGTACTATTTGTTTGTTTAAAACATTATTAAATAGGTATATTTATGCTTTGACGAATGTGTTTGTTTTCCTTTTAAAATATATTTAAAATATATTTTAAAATATATAATATTTGCATGTCTGACATAGACAAAAGATGCTGAACTGAAGTGTACCTACCACCATTATCTTGACCATGTTTTCGACAAATAAAGATATTTCATTTCATTTCATTTATTTAATTTCATTTCATTACCGAGATCTAGATGAAGTTAAAATACTGTATAGATAACATTCCTGTGACTATACGCAACTCAAAAAAACGAGTTGTCTCTTCTAAAAAGTGTCATTAATGACATCGAGAACTGTGAGCGCAGCGAGGCGGGCGACTCTCGCGACGGGCTGAGTGAGCACGAACCGCTGGCCACGCTTGCCGAGGATCCGTCTGGGGGGGAGGGGAAAGGGTACTGTAGGGTTTATAGGGAATCGGGGAACGGTTGGAGGAAGGAATAGGGACCCCCTTTCATCACACGGCTACGGGTCTACCGCTTTTGTAAGTTACATCAGCTTTATTGGTTTGCGCAAAAAACTTCAAAGATTATTGTTTGACGTTCAGGTGTTACATACATTATCAGAGACTCGTATTACTGGAGTGGCTTCGAATCGTGGTGTATCTTTAGCGTGTCGCAACAGAGATGATATTAATTTTGGCGGATAAATTTTCCCGTTTTCCGTATGTACGATATAAAAGGACTCCATGCTTTACTAGGAAATAAGGAAGCAAGCTATAGGTAAATTAATAGGGTTGGGAAATCAATGACTAGAAAGGAAAATAGGTAGGCAATAAAAGTAATAGCCAACGAGGCACTTTTAAGGCACATGGAACTGTCAAAGCAAAAAAGTCCCTCGTCAGCGCAGACTAGACTATGAAGATGATCGGATTTCTTCACTGATTACTCTCTAGCTGCTTTCCATCGCATGCCTCAGACCTAAGGTATGTAGAACCCAGTTTACTTCCCCCTGGTTGTCACTGGCTAGCTATTGTCTATGCACTCACCGGACATGGTCTCGTCGTCGACGTCGTTCTCCTCGTTGGAGTTGTCGTCCGCCTGCGCGGCGTGCTCGTCCGCGAACACCTCCAGCTCGCTGAACATCAGCTCCTGAGCAACGGGACACATGGTTAGAAGAAGATGACCTTTGGTGTCCAGTAACATCAGCTCCTGAGCAACGGGACACATGGTTAGGAAATGACCTTGGGTGCCTTGTCTTAATAATGAGGATCTTAAATCAAATACATGCCACAAGGGCATGCTAAACTAACTAAGACAAAATGAGATTTATAGACCTTTTTACTACTATAGAAAAAGTGATACAAATGAGACGTCGGCTCTAAACTTAATCAACCAATAATCAATGACTCTAAGTATCTAGTTCCTTTCCGTAGCCGCGCACGTATTCACCGTGCCAGGTAGATATAAATCTAGAAGTATATACAAATATAAATGTAGAAGAACCGCTTCGGCGTTGTACCGTTAAAGCAACGCATCAATACCATTCGTGTGGCTGTGGCTTTGCTGTTAAGCAGTTCCACTGTTCCACCGCGTCCAGCTCCACCTTCGGCGACTTGATATAAACTACGCGCCACTGACCCCGGTGTCGCTGCTGGTCTCCGAGGCGGCGTGCACGGTCTGCGTGGCGTTGGGGCTGTCGAGCGGCTCGGGCGCCGGCGAGGCCCCCGCGGGCGAGGGCCGAGCTCCCGCCGCGTTCAGCTCCGGCGACGAGATGGATGAGCACAGAACCACGTTGTTGTTGGACGCCGTGCTCGCTTCGGTTACTGGCGTGCTTGCGACTGCTGGAACGTTAGACAATAAACAATAAACTTAAGCTTTCATCAAAACCTCATTAGATTGACCAATGTTGTTCAAAATATGACCTTCAAATGTTATGTATTTTGCAAAAATTCATTGGTCAAATATCTCATAACTATGATTGTGTTTTTTATGTCATCCCGTCATCATACCACACCCCGTCATCGTAATGCTATTAGTCAGAGCGCTTTGAAGTTTACGGAAGTGCTTCTCGATGCTCAATGAATTAACAGCTACATAACCAAAATCAGTTATGATCACATTTAACTGTTATCCTATGTAGTACTAACTGACCGGCGAGCGTGCAGGAGCCCTTGGCGGGCGCGTGGTGCTTGTCCGGGCGCGGCAGCTTGTGCGCGAGCTTGCTGGGCACGCGGCTCGGCACGTTGGCCGCGCTCAGCAGCGTGTGCAAGCTGACCAGCGCCATGTTGTCTGCGCCTGACACGTGGAGGGAGTTTGCTGACCTGTGAACAACAACATTAATAGGCACTGACTTACGGCATCAACAAAATCACTACATGGTTTAAGAGCTTGTACACTAAATTCCAAGAAGTTTCAACTATGTAGCTTGTTTATGCGAGTTCGTAGATTTTAACGATACAACGTCGCAGTTTTCTGTTCAAGACCTAAACATAATTTACCACCGCTGCCTAGGTCTGACTGTTCGCGATCCACTCAAAAACTACTTCTCAGATATTCAGATGATTACACTATTAAAAACAGTGATTAATGAACACATGAGTATATCGACCGAGCAGTTTTTAGACGGCTCCCTAGTAACTCGTAAGAAATAAACAAAGTGCTAGTTGAGGTCTGGCTGAGAATATAGAGCATACAGACCCTTTGACCAAAGACGCAGCGTAGGACGTCCACCAACAAGATGGACAGACGACCTTTTAAAGATCGTAGGATCCAACTGGATGCAGACCGCTTGTGATCGGTCGCTGTTGAAAACCGTAGGGGAGGCGTATGTTCAGCAGTGAACGTCCTTTGGCTGATAATGATGATGAGCATATCAATACGATATTGACATAGTGAGCGGCGCGGGCGGGTGCATCCCTTGCACGACCCGCTATCGCCTCCCCTCGCCCCCCGCCGCCCCGCCGCCCCGCAGGCGAAGTCTCAATGAAACGGTTTACCTATAGCCCGAGTGCGGGTAGTAGTATACCGACCGCGAGGTGGAGGGCAGGTTGTACGCGTCGAGCGCGTGCGGCGCGTGCGGCCGCCGCTCCGGCTGCGGGTAGTCGCCATACGCGCACGCGGGCAGCTGGCTCGACACGTCGTTGTTGCGCGTGTCCTCCGCGAACATGCCCGTGTTCAAGATACCTGCGAAAAATTAACATATCAATGCTACTTTTGATTCCTTCCAAAGTAACTTCAACACCGTCGCCTCGCCATCAACCTAACGTTAGCATATAACCAAAGCGAAGCAGCTCTGATATGCCAACTCGCCTACGGCTAGGCGACGCCGCACTTACGGCTTGAGCGGTGACGAAGATAGACGAAGAAACGTAAGCTCGCGAACGGAGAGGCGTTTGTAAGTGCAAGAACGACGTCGTGTGTGTATGTGACAAATACGTTTTCATCTCTCCTGTTCGGAAAATATAACTTTCCTGTGTAGATAGCCGGGTGGAAAATAGCTTATCTATCCCTAGGGTGGAAAGTAATTTAGTTTTAATTGACATGGCAGTCAAGGCCTGCAGTCAAAGCTTGGACCAAAGATAATTGAGTCACATCATGTTATTAAAATAACAAACATTTTTGCTTAGCTATAAATTAAAAATCAGATTGTGTAGGTATTATGTATAATCGTTGATAAAAAAAATATACAATTTCTAATTTTAATTCAATTAATAGTTAAAATATTTGGCTGCCCGCCATAATGCCAAGTTTTTTTTTTATTTTATATTGTCAGTGTCATTTCAGGAAGGATTCGTCCAAAGCCGTTAAAACTTTTATAAAAAAAAGAAATTATTTTTGGACTCTGTTATTATCTGTGGAAAAAAAGTCGATCGATATTTTTTACAAAGATTTTAATTATTTGATATTTTCTGCTTTTTTGTACTCTGTTTTCATGTATTCGTGCCGTTATTCTTTCTAATCGTGGTAGGTGTTGTTAGTACTGTAAATCAACTGTCATGTTTTGTTCAAAACTTGAGTTTTCCTTTCTCGCTGAACTACATAATACCTCACCAAGACATCTACAACCACTTTTGTAAATTTAATGTTTTCCTCACAGTCGAAATGAAAAATAGTATGTTTAACTCGGGTGAAAGCACCCTTTTCACTCTCGAATTATTGGCGCTCTCACTTCGTTCGAGCGCCAGAAACATCTCGAGTGAAATGGGTCGCTTTCTCCCCTTGTATAACAATCTACTATTTCATCTCTCCTGTTCGGAAAATAGCACTTTCCTGTGTAGATATCCGGGTGGAAAATAGCTGTTTCATCCCTAGGGTGGAAAATAATTTAGTTTTAATTGGCATGGTATAGCGTCAAGGCATGCAGTCAAAGCTTGGGTCAAAAATAATTGAGTCACATCATGTTATAAAAATAATAAATATTTTTGCTTAGCTATACAATGAAAAACATGTTTATTATGATTATTTATGATCGTTGATATACAAAATATACCATTGATTCAATCTATAATTAAAATAGACAATATTACTAATCTGTGATTAAAATATTCGGCTTCTCGCCATAATATCAAGATGACACTTTTTTTATTTTATATTGTCAGTGTCATTTTTTCTTTTTGAACTCTATGCCAACTTTTTTTTTGACAATTATTATCTGTGGGGAAAATTCGATCGATATTTTTTACAAGGTTTTTAATTATTTCGTATTGTCTGCTTTTTCGTAAGGTTGTCATGTATTCGTGACATTATTCTTTCTAATCATGTTAGATGTTTGGAGAACTGTAAATTAACTGACTTTTTGTGCAAAAACTTGAGTTTTCCTTTCTCGCTGTACTACATAATATCTCACCATGACATCTACAACCAATATTGTAAATTTAATGTTTTTCCTCACAGTCGAAATGAAAAATAGTATGTTTAACTCGGGTGAAAGCACCATTTCACTCTCGAATTATTGGCGCTCTCACTTCGTTCGAGTGCCAGAAACATCTAGAGTGAAATGGGTCGCTTTCTCCCCTTGCATAACAATCTACTATTATGTAAGAGTCAACACTTGGAAGAAGGTGTTCGTTCTGTAACTTCATATGTTTACCAAGCTACCTGTCCAGCAGAATTAATTTGAGTTAGTAAGAGGCAACATCTTTGACTAAAACAGGTTTTGACTTGAACATTATCCCCCTTATTACAAAAAAAATAGTACCAGGTTAAACCAAGACTAAAATCATCAATAAGAAAAGTATACCAGCATTATTGAATGCTGTCATTAAGGTATTGTTTAAAATTGATCAGGTAATATCTTAGTGCGGTTCTAAGCCTGGTACAAACTTTTTGTAATAAGGGGGTTGGTGTGTGATGTGACTTTATTATTTTCTTATCACACTCACCCGGGCTAGTCAGCCGCTGGCCGCTAATGATGCCATGCGCGGGGTTAAACTTCCACTGGTTGCCGAAGACAATGGAGTCGCTAATACTGTTCCCGTCGACTGGGTTGTTCTGCGAAGGGTTGTCCTCCGCGGCGGCCGTGGACGCAGTAGTTGTGGGCGTCGCTCGGGTAGCGGCTATCGAGTTGCGAGACATCTCCAGGGAGAGACGCTGGGAACAATGTTTTATAATTAGAATGGGGTACTTATTATAGGTAGACCGCGAAATTGAGACCTCGCCTGCGGGGTACAGAGGTGCGGGGGGAGACGAAAGCGCGGTTAGTGAGCGGCGCGCGCGGGTGATTCTGCGCCGCCCGCACCCCGCGCCCCGCCACCCCGCAGGCGAAGTCTCAATGAAGCGGTTTACCAATAGTATCCTAGTTAGTTTAAACAATGCTAGTCAGCAGTGGATGACTAGCATTGTTTAAACTAACAATGGTTTAATACTACGCTATATTCGGCGATATTGTAATAGAGTCATAAGGCTATAATGTCACAATAGAAATATGCAGCGCGTCGCTTAATCGATAAGTGCAAGCGTGATAGACAAGAAAATTACAACAGAGTTAATAACACGCGGACTCAGTTCAGTACTGTTACCATGAGTTAACGGTGGATATACACGCTAGCGACGAAACAATTTTTTGTATAGAAATATTAATTCTGCAAGTGACCGCTAGAGGCACTGTGCAATTTTCCATAGACTTTTTTACGTAGTCGCTAGCGAGTAAAACCGTCGTAAACTCATGGTAACGGTCCAGGTGCATATAATCTATAGAAACTTAAAAAATAAATCACTATGTCTGTCTACATTGTGTTTAATTTTAAATTTACTGTGTTTGCCTTTAACGGCCAGTTCTGCCACTTACTTCATTCATACAAAATTAAGTTTAGAAGATAATTATTTTTTGTTTAGTGTTTATTCGACGATGATGAAATAGGCTCTTAGTATATCACCTCTTTGAGATCATTGATCTGTAGAACGTGCTGGTTCTGCATGGTGATGAGCTGGTTGATGTACCACTGCTGGTCGCGGCAGCGCTGGTAGAACGTCGGCGGCCGCACTTGGAACCTGGAAACCGCCTTACGATAAGGTGACGAGACGACAGTTGTAAATTGATCAATATCGGTATTCAATGGATCAGTACTTATGTGTCAGTGCTTTTATAAGCAAAATAAAGTATGCTTTCAGCAATGTGCCATAGTTAGTTCTTTCATTTCATGTCGTAATGTTATTTCTTTACATGAAGTCTTGGGACGCCCTATAGAATAGGCTGATAATTTTGATATTATGTATAGGTAGGTGTGTATATCAAAGTATCGCTGAGCTAAGAACAGGCGATGTTAGTTGGTGTCAGTCAGTGACATCGCTACTCCCCAAATAACAAAAAACAAGATTACGTTAGAATAGTTAGATACGGGATTGCTACCATGTACCTTATTATTTATGAGCTTCCGATATTTCGGCACTGTTGCAAGCGCCATGATCACTACATGATCTATTCTAATGTTAGTGACCATGAAAGTTTAAAACAACAAGATTACGTGTTTGCTGTGCGTTATAGGTTTCGTAGCTTGTATCGACGGCGAAGTTTCGTTAAGTTTCTTTATTGCCGTGCCGTTTCGAAGGTCATGAATTTACCCGAATTACACATAATGTAACATAATATTGTATGTCACAAAAATTCAAACAAAGATAGTGTGCTCTAAAAGCTAAATGAATTAAGAGTAGAGTGAAAAGAGATTGAGGCTTTGAAGGATTTTTTCAGACGTGTATAATTCCAGCTGGACGCAATTTAATTAACCTAAATAACTAAGCCTGTTTACCTCAGTATCAGCGTGTCAGTGTCCGGGTTGAGGTAGCCCTCGCTGGCCAGCAAGTCGAGCCGGAAGAAGCGATTGTAGCCCCAGCACTCGCCCACCTCGAAGTCTAGACGTAGCCTGTCTTACCTCAGTATCAGCGTGTCAGTGTCCGGGTTGAGGTAGCCCTCGCTGGCCAGCAAGTCGAGCCGGAAGAAGCGATTGTAGCCCCAGCACTCGCCCACCTCGAAGTCTAGACGTAGCCTGTCTTACCTCAGTATCAGCGTGTCAGTGTCCGGGTTAAGGTAGTCCTTGCTGGCCAGCAAGTCGAGCCGGAACAAGCGGTTGTAGCACCGGCACTCATCCACCTCGAAGTCTAGACGTAGCCTGTCTTACCTCAGTATCAGCGTGTCAGTGTCCGGGTTGAGGTAGCCCTCGCTGGCCAGCAGGTCGAGCCGGAACAAGCGGTTGTAGCCCGGCACTCACCCATCTCGAAGTCTAGACGTAGCCTGTCTTACCTCAGTATCAGCGTGTCAGTGTCCGGGTTGAGGTAGCCCTCGTTGGCCAGCAGGTCGAGCCGGAAGAAGCGGTTGTAGCTCCGGCACTCGCTAACCTCGAAGTCTAACTAAACGTAGCCTGTTTGTTTACCTCAGTATCAGCGTGTCAGTGTCCGGGTTGAGGTAGCCCTCGCTGGCCAGCAAGTCGAGCCGGAAGAAGCGATTGTAGCCCCAGCACTCTCCCACCTCGAAGTCGGACGCGAACTCGCGCACGATGTTCTTGGATGGGTCGCGGGAGACTTGGTGCAGCATCTCCACGCGGTATTCGTATCTGGGAGGGTAAATAGAGTTAGTTTTGAACCAAAGATTAAAAATCAAAGACCATCTAAACAATGAAGGCAAGACGAAACGTTGTCAAAGAGTTTTTTAAACATAATGTATAGGAAGACATTTGGCCACAATCGCACCTGTTGGTAAGTAGTTGATGCAAGACAAATGATGAAACAATGGGGGACTAAAGCCAACTTGATTGGATGTAAGTTGATGTATCCCGCATTATATGGGTTACGAAATGTTATTTTATCAATGTTACAACTGTTCTATTACTATATTTTATTTTATTTCAAAACCATTTGAATTCATCATGAAAAAATGTAAAGAGGCATTTATAATGTAAATTATCTGTGTAAATGGAGAATTGATGTTTAAAATAAATATTCGATAGACATGAAGAAATTGCCAAAAGAGAACAACGACATGCAACAGCAGGGTAGAAGAAAATACGTTTTTGTACAAATAACAATTATACATACATTGTTTTTCCTAACACCAATAAGCATAGGAAGCTGATTTGATTCTTGGTGAGTGATTTATGTATTTCTTCATAACAACAACAGATGTTTATCTTATTGAGTGGTTTAATATAATTAATGTTATTTCTTGACCTACATAGGTTGGTTAACCACCTCGTTTCGGCTATTATCAATTATTCATAAGGTTGTTTACGGTTGATGAACATATTTAATTACTGTTCTTCATACGGTTAAATTGTATGTGTAATATCATAAACGCAACTAACTGTGTGCTCACAAACAATGCTAGCAAAATATTTTATAATTCGCATAAACATGTCTTACTGTCAATATCATTTTAAGCACACAGTTATTAATACTAATACAGTTGACTTGTTAATTAACGAAGACTTTATTTATCACTTTGTAAATCATTCTTTAATTATCAAATAATAATCCAAGGAATTTGCACATGTTTACATCGATTCAGCTATATGGCCACTAACATGCGTTGCCACTACAAATAAGGGTCTTGTCTGTGACTTGATCACTTACCTCTTGCCTACCCTTAATTTAGCAGTGCTTGCAATAATGAAATACTAAATTATTCACTAAACTAATAAAACGGTGGTTCTATCGTGTTACTATTAGGGCCTGTGTTAATTCACGTAATAGATATATTATGCAAGTATTATAATTTGTGTTTAGTACGATATCACAGAATATATAATAGTACTACATACAGAACGGCCACTCACCTCCCCTCCCTAGTCTGACTTACCTCACTATCGCGCCGGAATTAGGGATCTCATTAGGGGGTCGCCTAGCGGGCATGGCACGCGCATGTTTGCGACGTTAACGGAAGAACAAAGTTTTGTGTACGAGAGATGCCTACGTACTGTACAGTGTACGGGTGTCTTTCATCCTCGAGAAATTACTCCGATACAAGCTTTTTTCGTTTCCCAAAAGATGAGAGACAGTAAGTAACTTCATACAAAATATGCTACCTTAACTAACCTATTTTAACTATTTAGTTACAATGAACAACTTTAAAAACGTTAGGTAAAGGTAACTTTCCTTAGAATTATGTGTAGTTAAGAAATTATAATTGTAATATTAATGTGATCAGTAAAATTAGGTGTTTCTATGGTAGATACTATCTTTTTATTTCTCCACGATACCACGTGAATATCACATTACGAAAATGAGTGCTTGTTGCGATGTATACTAAATTAAAGTAAATTACGTTGTTTAGGTATATGTTTAATTAAGTGAAAAGAGCTATGACCGGTGTAACAGACTTTGTCAACCCTTATAGCACGCACACAAACGCAGCGTCTGTGCAACACGCCGTCTGTCAATGTATGGCCAAAATGAAAAGTTTCTTCCGAGTGTCCGGGGTGTGACGATATTAAAAATAATTACGTATTGTTAGTGACATAACAAAATGTTTTCGTCAAATATTAATTGTTAGGTTTATTTTCATTTTGCTTTCAATTTAAGATATCGCAAAAATTAAGCGCGCGTCAGGGTAACTCATCTTTTTGTAAGGGAAGCAACTGTCTTACTCTCCTCGTACCAAATATCCCTGACAAGCGCTCAATAAACTTCTGAAAAAATCATCAACCATGCAACCAAAAACATAAGACATCCAACTCACTTGGACGTCTCCGGTAATCCGGCGCTCAGTTCCAAAAAGACCGAGAGGTAGTTCCCCCTGACAACGCCGTTGCCGTCAGGGTACACTTTCAGTCGCCAGCAGAGCCCGTTCACGTGAAGCGGCGCGGAGTACACGGGAGCGGCCGCGTGTTGAAGCTGCGTGAAGTTGGCCAGCGGGAATGTGCTGCTGTCGTAGCTCGGCACGATTTCGCTGTCGAGTTTATGGCACGTCAGTGTGTGAACGTGTGTGCACACGGCCTTATTTGTGCGACCTTAGTGTCATTCAACCTTTCCGTTAATGGAATGGATATCGCTGCCAAATCGAATTTCTATCGGTCAAATATTATCAGTTTAGACTTTAAACAATAACAGCCGATACTTTATCGACATCTGAATCTAAATCACTTAAAATACTGTTAAATTAAAAGTGTTATCATCATCAATGAATACCTATCGATTGTTTTCTCAACTTGCCTATGGAAATCGGCCGGTACGGGCGCCGTCACAAAACTCGCCATAGGCTTCTTTCGCACTTGATGGATCATTTTCGATAGTTCGCCGCTCTTGGCGATCAGCTCGGATCTGCAAGAAAAATAATGTTATGTTCCTGCAACAATATGTGAATGATGAGGCTGTTCTGCCACAGGCTCATGCCTGTGGCGATACACATAACAACTTAAAACGGCTAGATGGCGCTGATAGCCAGATCCATACAAAATCCGAATCTCCATACAATCCTGAACCTCGATATGTGAGTTATACATCGGACTTACTATAATGTAGAACACCAAGACGGTATTGTATTGGACTAAAGTCCCCGACCTATAACACCGCGGTCGGCAGGAAGCGTCTTTACCTTTCTGATCTCATGCGCCTAAAGCCTATAATGTGGTCTCACCTAGTGCTGGCATGTAGCTGATGCTCGATCTCTTGCAGCAGATGCTCCAGCTGCTCCGTCTCCTGCGTGAGGCTGTTCTTCTGCCCCATGAGCGTGAGCAGCTTGGCTTTGAGCGCCGAGTCCAAGCGTGAGATCATCAGCTCTACTGCGTTGCGGATCTCGCGCACGCGCTCGTCTTTGGCGGCTCGCACTGATTCCACGTTGCGCTCCTAAAGTAACAGTTAAAGGGATCAGTAATACGATACCTAGTGTTTTTTTTTTAATTCAAGATGGGTTCCCTCTTGACTCAAGCCTAGACCCGATAGGGCTTAGAGACAGAGTAGACGATGGACGATGGATATTTCCTTGGAAACACTGATGCGGGCACAGAGTTCCACTCTTTAGCGCTGCGTCTTAGACGTGGGGTGGTGAAAAGGCGCATTCATTTATTAGACTCTTGCTACTATCACCGATATAACACAAGAAATAAACACAAGCTTGTCGTTCCTAACTTCAGATTAGTTAAAACTAGTAACTCGTTCATGGGAAATTGTATAAAATTCTTTAATAATATACCACACAATCTTGTCGAATTGCCGGTTGATAAATTTAAGAAACACGTTAAAAACACGCTTATGTCTAAAGGCTATTATAAGGTTCAAGACTATCTAAACGACACGAATGTGTGGTCCGTCCAGCCTGCACCAACTGATGTACTTACCTTTGATGATTTTGATTTTACGGCAGCTAGTGGTGACTGAGTTTGTTCCGGCGTTTCTTCTCAGCACTTGCCTAATTGTCTGTGTTCTGTCTCGAAGCGCTGGTAGGGCCCAAAAGATAAGGAGACATGTTTCGCACATTTATTTTAATTTTTATATTTGACGTTCATAAGTGTCATTTCATGACCTAAATTGAAATAAAGATTTTGAATTTGAATTTTGAATTTGAATTTGATAGGTTAGCTAGAAAATCAGAGAAACGGGGAAGCGGTAACTACAAAAGATTGCTTCTTCCTGATATTGCCATTAAAAAGAACCGTAACAATAAATTTAATGTACTAAGAACGCGGTCACATCAGCGCTATTTTATTGTCGTAAAAGTACGACGTGCAAATTGTTGCAGTTTCTTATACCAACTTACCATCTTATCTGCCATAAGCAAGTTAAACAAGTGACATTATTTTCTAGCATATCGAATTGATTTGGCTTGGTTTTAGTCTAAGCAGTTGCAGCTGACCTTGGTTGTCTTGGTACCTGATGCCCTAGCTATCTATATACTCGTAGTTAGATTCTAGGTTGTGTCATTGAATACTTAGCCAGCCATGACCTGAATTGCTGGCAATGTTGCAATTGTAAGGCTAGTTGATAAGCAATAATAAAGTTAGGTACACATTTTTGAGATAGCAATTTGAGTGTTCTTTAGTAGTTTAGTTTCTTTTGCTATCAATGCATGCAACAATTCCTCAACAAAATTTGGACGAAATCCAGACAAAATAAATCAAAAACTATATCTATCAATTTAGGGCTTAGGGCCTACCCATACGTACCACAACCACACCACGGGCGTATATTTTGTATTGAAAATGAATAGGACCATTCACCCGTATCACCTTTTGAAGTCGTTAAGGACTTCATGTGTGATACCGACGACAAAGGAACGAAATCGCAACAACAACGCAACCACCAGCGATACCGAAAACTAATGGACGAGAAATAACCGCGAGAACTACATGGACATTGTCGGAAACACAACGCAACTACAAAAAGCTGCATCGACACTATTCACACGTACCACTGTTTGACCACATTTTGTCGCTGCGATGTGGTGTGGTGGTGGCCCTTAAAGTAAAATTTTTCTTTACTTATCATAAATGCACACAAATAACTGTTATAGTCGAGCTACATTTCGGGAATGCAGTGGTGTGTTCTAATACCACAATCAGCAGTACACTGTACAAATGTTAACTAATATTATAGAGATGAAGAGTTTATTTGTTTGTTGTATGGGCTAATTCAGGAACAAATTTATAGTCCAATAAAAAAAAATGCTATAAATCATAACGCTACAACCTACAGGAAAGGGAATAAAATCATAACACGTAAACGAAGTCGTAGACGACTGCTAATAGTAATATAACGTGTCCCTATACCTGCACACCTGCGGACCTGTACAACGCTACTGACAACGCTCCGTCAGTCGCCGAGTACTGGTCCTCAAAAATATAACGCCAGAGTCGACACGAAAAGAAGAAGAAGAAGAAGTAATATAACACAACTCACGACGTCCTGCACGAGGCTGATCAGCTCCATCAGCCTGCGCCTCAGCTGCGCCACCTCGTCGCGTATCTGTGTCACGTGTTGCTCGTACACCTCTTCTAGTGGCTTAAACGTGTGGCCCGAGTGTGTGCCGCCCCAGAGAGCGCACTGGTGGCAGATGCAGCGGCGGCAGGTCCAGCAGTAGACTGTCAACTTCTCTTGATGCGTTGGACATCTGTTCCAGAGAAGTGATACAGGTCATTTACTTTCGGTATAGACTAGTCTTACTTAAAAGGCTATGATACCTTGAGGACCTATGTGAAGGGCTAAATGCATTAAGCAAGTTGGGAGGACTTCTGATGTAGACCAAGGAGGGGGCTTTATTGAAGCTTAACACTTTCCGGGGCGTTAAACGGATATAGCCTTAAAACAATAGAAGTTCTATTGTGTCTGGGATACCACGCTGGAAAGTGTTAACTGTGGGATAACAGTAGATTATATGCCAAAAAATTCTTAAACTGTATTTAATAATTAAATTATATAAAAAGTTGTCAGTCTAGTCATAACATAGACATAGAAAAGGATGTTCCCTAAACATCAACGTCACAAGACATCCACTGATGAACAAAGTCCTCCCCCATAGTAGTAGTTACCTCGAAATAAGACACAGGCCAATTAAATATTATTTACAAATAATTGCTTCCATCATAAAAGTACAAATGCATTTTTATCAAATTATAAAACAAAAGTTCCTATGTAATCAATGTTAACTGAACTGAACTGGAATCAACAGGAAATTGATGTTTCGTAACAGTATATTTTATAATTATATACGGACTTGATTATTTAATAAATAATATTGATGAGTGCTTTCATTATAAGTATATGTATATATATATATAATTTAAAAAACATATTGGGCTGTTCCCTAGATACTTTAACATTAATGAGTAAAATCTAACTTATCAAAACCAACAGACCATACAATATTGTGTGGGTTTGTGTTGAATAGTTTTTACTGTTGTTTGCAAACAATAATTTGTATTCATGGCGGGATTTCACTGACAGGTATCTAAAGTAAGTTATGTGTGAAATTAACAAAATTACCTATCCCTAAAGCTCTCTCGCTGAGTAGCAGAGTTGGTCTGCTGCATAGTCTCTATCTGCTGGGTGACCTCCTCCACCCAGCGGCAGTTGACCAGCTCGTGCAGGTGCAATGAAGCTCGGCAGTGAGGACATTGGGACCTCTGTTCTGTCAGCCATCGTCGCACACAGGCATAGCAACACAACTTCGAGCAGTGGGGACATAGGTGCGCATCCACCAGTTTCTCCATACAAATGAAGCATCGGAACACCTCCGCCAACGTCTGCAAACATCATCCCCCATTATTCCCATTGAATACTCGGGTCAAGTTTATCTAACTGTCAAAAAATGTAGGCCACATCGATTTACCTCTACGATCTGCTCCTCGCCATTCCCATTCCCTTTGTCCCCTCTCGAGGCCATCTTCAAATCTGCTTTTCTTACTATGGGGCCGACGAATCGTTCACCATAATTTAGACATTTTTATAAAGTTCTAAAAAAGCAATAGGACATGTTTCGCAATGCGAGCGAGCGTCAACACACGAACAGACGAACCAACACGAACGACCGACACCACTTCCGTGTTCGAATTATCAATCAGTCAGATCAAAATAAAAACAAAAAAATGGGATAACAGCTATTAGAACTAAGGTTACCCCATTTGTCTAGTAATGGAATGGAATGGTCAAGAAGAACACATATATTGAAACTTCTTTGATAAAAATCGAATGAGTAATACAATAATCAAAACCAAATAAAGAAAAAGACAGTAAAGTTAATGATAAAAACTAAAAATTATTGATTGATATAATATGGTTATAATTAAATTTGAAAAATTTTAGAGGGAGTAAGTATGTATCTGCGTCTGTGTGTCTTGCGTTTATTAAGATATGAGGGGCAATTGTGTAAATCAATCGTCTTCCTTTGACAGTTCAAAACGTACGATATGATCTGTCAAATTTTTTGTTCTTTGTCGCTTGACTGACAGATCATATCGTACGTTTTGAACTGTCAAATGAATACGATTTATTTACACAATTCCATACATGATAGTGATTTGTTAAGATCAGAGATTGTTTAGCAAACCTTGCAATTTGTCTTGTTGTCACCCTGTTTCTCGATTTTTTGATTCGGCTAGCTAGACCTTTTTTTTGTAAAGAGTAACTGAGTTTTACTTTTTACCCGAAAAGATTGGAAATGTCCAAAACTTGTAACTATATTTTAAAAGTGCTGCCATATACAAAAATAATCTTGATCAGCCGAAGTCTGTATCCGAATATCCAAATGTTATCCGAAAGGCTCAAAGCTTTCACTTTTCACAAGAGAAAAAGTAAAATGTCACGACACGTCCGTCAGAAGTCAGAACGTCAAAACGTCCTTCAAAAAATAACCTCTTTCTTCTACTGAATTCACCTTTTTATTGCTCTTATTTTATTGCAGTGTGTTGAATAAATTGTTTTTTAGACTTATTTTATAATAAGTTAAATTCATTAGGTGAGAAAAGTGATTATATCAAGCTCATATTTTATTTTTGCTACAACACCCAACCTTGTACCTCGCAATTTACGTGATTGGATTGTATCTATCAAAACATTTCCCATATTATGTAACTTTTTTACCTGAAAACATGATGTAAATAGCGCATTATTGTAAAGCTGTATTCAACTAATCTCTTGAATTTTACGTATACCTTATAAAATAGTAGGTAAATCAAGGTACTTGCCTTTCGTGCCATGCACAAGCAAGTAGCTTTTCTCAGAAAAGTATCAACTCAGTAATGTTATTGAATTTCAGGATGTTGACATAATAAAACTACCACTATGTCCTACATAAAGGTGCTTCATTGCACATTCTGCCTGAAACATGGTGCTACAGGCATGTCTACCAAGTCTGTTCTACTCAAAATTGGGGTAAATACTTTGATAAATTAATAATTGTGACAAAAAAATATTGTGTTATTGATAATTTCAACAGTGCATAATTTCAACACAAGTTATGTTTAATTAAATATATTATCAATTTAGTTATTTTTTGTATTAGTATCCTAATTTTCTGTCAAACCTGCAGAATGGCACACTTACACAGCAGCTTGCAAGAATATCAACATCAAGCTGTTGGAAAAGCCAGCTGCCTATAACAACACAGAGTCAGACCCCAACCAGCACTAAAAAAGGCAAAAATGTGCCACAAGACACAAGGGTGTGGAAGGAAACTCCATCCTTGGACAGAAAGAACAATTTAGGCCAATACTGCATGATGCTATCAAAGTTTCGCTTAACTTGTGAGTAATTATTTATTTATTTCTAGCTTTAACACATTGTGAGTTCTATATTGTGAGCAGATTCTACTGGCTAGTGGCTGGTATCTAAATAATTAACACAACTAGATTGTTGTGTAGATAGTGCATATAACACAATGACATGACATTAATTTATATCTTACATTTAAGCTGAGCAGAAGCACTAACAATAACATAAATCCTTATTTTTTGGGCAACTATTTTTTAACCTTGAAATTCATGTGTTTCATGAAATAAATAGTTTTGATTAAGAGTTAATTATAATAAACATCCCCCTTTAATTTATAATAATAAACACAAATCTAACATCAAAAACATATCTACTATCCATTGTACATTTCCAGCTCTTGTAGTGATGACTTCAATGGCTGGTTATGCCTTAGCACCTGCTCCGTTTGAACTGACAACATTTGTGTTGACGGCAGCCGGGACTGGCCTTGTGTCAGCTGCTGCTAACTCCATAAACCAGTACCATGAGGTTCCATTTGATGCCCAAATGTCTCGCACTAAGAACCGTGTGCTTGTCAAGGGATTGCTCGAGTAAGTAAACTAATATTTGTGTTATTGTGAAAGTATTTGCATTAATTTACTTTTTGCCTGTTAGGTGCTAAAAATATTATTGTTGCAGACCAACACATGCCATAGGTTTCGCGGCAGCTACCAGTGCAACAGGCCTTGGACTGTTATATTTTGGTGTGAATCCCTTAACTGCTGCCCTTGGTGCTGGAAATCTATTTCTTTACACTTCCGTCTACACACCAATGAAAAGAATGTCGATTCTTAACACATGGCTAGGTTCAGTGGGTAAGTACATCAATGGGTTACATTTTAACAAACATCAAAAAATGAAGGAGGTTCTCATTCTACTTGTTTTTGTCCATGAAATAACCAACAACACCGTTTACTTAAGGCAACGACATGAGCATGCTGGAAGTTAATTAGAGAGAAATTTTCTTTTAATTAGAGTACATACAGTTCTTAACTTTTAGAGTTCACCAAACGTTTTGTCTGCCGGCGCCGTTCTTTAAATTAGTTCTCGCACAGACCGAAACCAATCATAACCGACAATACATGTGTTTGCTATGTGACTTCGAGTCAGCATGCGCACAGTCGGCATAGCTAGAAAACGACTTTCTTGTCACGACGATGCAGCGATGCCCTAGCTAGACAACGATTTCCTAGTTTCATAACCCCCCGCCATAATTGGGAGACGCTCCCGTTATCATCGTTCTCTGGTACTATGTTACACAAGGAAGAAAATTCCTTACCACGAAACCAGACAATTTGTGTGTTGTCAGGCGCATATTATATTATTATAACCTCCTGACGAGCACTACTTGTTTCCAGTGGGCGCCATTCCACCACTAATGGGTTGGGCGGGGTGCACGGGCGGTCTCGACGCGGGCGCGTTAGTGCTGGGCGTGATCCTCTACTCGTGGCAGTTCCCGCACTTCAACGCGCTCTCCTGGAACCTGCGGCCGGACTACTCGCGCGCCGGGTATAGGATGATGGCTGTTACCGACCCTGGTGAGTGTTGTATACTGATAATAAAGACAGACGATTAGGATTAAAGGCAAATTTAAAATATAAACCTGTGACTAATATTGGATAAGCTAGAGGATAAGCTATATGTATCCTAGATATAAGTTCTTATGAGAATAAAGTTCTTTAACCTTAGAGCGGGTTCTAAGAACGCTTTTATTTTTGTTACGCTGTTTCTGTTATCAGTAATATTTTGGCAATCTAATATCACCAAGTGGGTTAGCATATCTTTCAGATACATTTGTTAACGTCGTATGTGATGTGATGTCACAGAAGCCTTACAAAGTAATCCGACTTATGAGATAATCGTAATTTGGTGCCTGAACTGAAGGCCTTCTTAACTTTGGTAAACTGTGAACCTTTTGTAACCTATTGAGCAAATATATTATTTTTACAAATGTTTCTGAAAGTTTAAGTCAGTACTAATGATGATCTTTTTATTTCAGCCTTATGTAGAAGAGTGGCTCTCAGACACACTGCCCTAATCACGGGAATCTGTCTGGCATCGCCATACCTTGAAGTCACGAACAAATGGTTCGCACTCGAATCCTTACCGTTGAATATTTATTTTATGTACTTAGGTATGTATTGTATTACTTCCACAATGATATGATAACAAAGATTAAGCGTTGTTATAAAGAGCCTAAACTAAATGTGATATGATTGATAACAACTTTTTGTTATGCTAAACATTTAACTTCTTTTGCAGCATGGGAATTTTACAAGAAATCAGACAGTGGGAGTTCCAGAAAGCTATTTAGATTCTCTTTAATACACTTGCCAGCGCTCATGTTGCTGATGCTAGTCAATAAGAAGTATTTGAGCTCGAGCGATACACAAGAACAGAAGGACCTATCAAAGGACGTGAGCAAGTTGCCAGAAGCAAAGAGAATATCAGTATTGCCGCGAGGGCCCGTCGTGGCAGCGCAGGAAACAGAAGAATCACCCGTAAACTGAGATAGCTAAACAATCTACCAGGGAGTAGATATAGTATTTTTTTTTGTAAATAATGTACAATGTAATTATGTGATTCAATTAGCTTGTGATGTAAGTTAATAAATCAGTTGAGATTTTCTTATATCCACAGGACAAAGAAACAATATTGTTTTGTACTTAGTATTAATAATTCTATAGGATAGAATTATTATTTATTTGATATTAATATTGCTCTCAATTTTATTTCGGTATACTGCAATCGTAACATGTATGCATTCCTCTGCATAGATTTAGTTTTAATTGCTTGTATCTTTTATTTATTATTCTTTGTTTTGTGGACATAAAGGCATATTCAGTTGTTATAATGCTTATCACTCGTTGAATGAGTAGTTCCTTTAACTTATAACTGACTCAGGAATAAACGAAATTTCCAAATAATAAATCTTAAGTTTATTTTTGTGTTGCTTCAATTTAAATTACATTACATCGATGGAATTGAGAATAATCTACATACATACAAAAAACATTCAGGCGATCAGATTCTGAACATTATGCAGACGGACACTGGGCAGGGGTGTAACTGAACATGGTTGTGGAAATCGTGAGCCGTTGCGGCCGGGGACCCGTTTAACACCAAACACAAATATTTTTCTTAGTCGCTTATTTCCTGAAACAAAAGACAATTTACCGTAGTTAATAATGTTCAACATTTATTATCAGGCAGGTAGTCGAGACAATTGATAGTGGCATTGTATACAATTTTCTAAAGCTTTATCTGGGGTTAAGGTGAGCGTCTACTATACTAAACGCAGACTCGTGGCAGGCGCAGCAATAAAACGTGTAAAGGAGACATCATTTTCTTTCTCGCAATTGCACTATTTATCTAACAGACAGAGATGCGCATTGTTTGTATACGTGCAGTTTTTCACTAACAATAGGTCGTAAATGGGGTTTTACTGCATTTTGTACTATCTATAGTCCAGTAAATTCGCGCGTGCACATCCCTGTCGAGTGATTATTGGCACCGTCTGCCACGAGTGCGTTTTTTTATTTATTTAGTATGGGTTTGCTCTTGACTCCAGACCAAGCCAAGTGCGACTAAGACGGAGTCGAAGATGGAACGAGCTCGCCCAGAAGAAGCCTGTTCACTTTGAATAGATTCGGATTGTAGTCACTAGGAAACACCGACGCGGGCAGCGAGTTCCACTCCTTTGCCGTGCGCATTATAAATGTTTAATTTAATGTTTAGTATAAAAGTTTATTTATCTAATAGCTAGTTAATAAATAAAACTTGTGTGCAACTTACTTAGCCTTCTTGGAGCTGCGCTCGTGTTCCCTGCTGTCGTCG
The DNA here is from genome assembly GCA_963584085.1 of Pyrausta aurata. Classification (NCBI taxonomy): domain Eukaryota; kingdom Metazoa; phylum Arthropoda; class Insecta; order Lepidoptera; family Crambidae; genus Pyrausta; species Pyrausta aurata. The sequence continues at coordinate 2,665,675 of OY757257.1, forward strand.
CGCGAGCGCTTGTGCGACTTGTGGTCTGAGTGCTTGCGGTCGCCGTTGGACTTGCTGTGCGAAGACTTCTCAGAGTGCGACTTGTGGTGTTTGTCGCGGTTCTTTGAAGGGCTGGGAGACCAAATAAGAGTAATGATAATGAATGAATAATGGAAGACACAAGAAAGATATATTTTTAGCTTAAAATCAAGTTGAGTATGTGGCTGATATAAATTGGATTAGATTTTCGTTTATTTCTATTAACTTTCACAGTAAAAAAGTATATGATATGAAAGTCGGTTTGCGAAACTTAACATGGAGATAAGGTAGTATGATTCCAAACAAATTAAATTAACTTCTCAATCGGTAAGTAGAGGCTGCAATTTAATAAAGAAAACGGCGTAAGGTGGTGGCCTCTGGCGTCTAACCTCTTCTCAACGAGTATCGCTGGCGCTTGCATATACTTTTTTTTTAATAATAATTAAAGTTTTTCAGTGATATCATTTTAAAAGATTGTTTACAATATTCACATAGCAAAGAAAAACGGACTTTAGGGACATGCCAATCTTTTGTTTTTCTGACTAGACACAAATAAAATCACAGCAAATTGGTCTTAGCTGAAGATTAACTTCAGCTAAAAGACCAATTTGCTTCTCATCTGAAAACATTGTTCAAGACATCTCACCTGCCGCTGCTGTGTTTGCTCGGACTCTTGTGCGGGCTCTTGTGGCTGGAGCTCTTGTGCGAGCCGCTCTTGTGCCCCTTGTCGTGCTTCTGCTTCTTGCGGTCCTCGTCGAAGCGCGGCCGGTCGCGCCCGCCCTTGCGCTTGCGGTCGAAGTCCTCGGTGCGATCGTAGTTGCGTTCGCGGTCCTCCTCGGCCGCCTCGCGCTCGAGGTCGGACCAGTCCTTGCCGGACTCCTCGTCTTCTTCTGTAATGGGATTGAGGAATTATGTTTTGTATATAAAGTTATTACCACGTTCCGGAACACTATTCCAGACACAATAGATGTTTTATTGTTTTCATGCCTGTAGGCGTTCACTGTCCCGGAACTATGTTAAGTACCAAGCAAGATGCACTAGCCTAGTGGGTTGAATCTTCAAAAGCCTAACTGACTGAATACCATTCCAAATATAAAAAACCTGACAAAAAAGCTTGGAACGAGGGCGCGTTTCTACTTTGTCGTGTCGGAGAATTTGTAGTTGGATGACTATCGTCTTTGACATGAAAATCTATCGTCATTGTAAGCCGTGTACAACAGTACTGTCGTGTCGTTCTAAATGTGAACATACTTAAACATTGAAATTTTAACGACACGATAATCATACACGACACAGTGGGCACGCGCCCTAAAAATGCTTCATATCCGAATAATGTGGAGGATATATTCCTTGAGGGTACAAACCAGCTAAAGGTAGTCATTATGTAAAAAACAGAAATTATCTGAATGTCAACATTTAAGTTATAAAAGTACCCTCACTATACCCAAACAATCAGATTACAAATAATACCTTCACTGTCCCCGGAGGCGTCGGACTCGTCGGAGGCCTCCGAGTCGTACTCGGAGTCGTCCTCGGACTCCTCCTCCGACTCCGCGTCGGTGGGCTCGTACGCGTCGTCCTCTTCCTCAGAGTCTTCCTCTTGCTGCAGAACAAGTAGCTTACATTAGCTTAAAGTAGCTTATATGTATTATTTGAAGATCAAGGTTCTGCTAGTAACCTACTAGAAGACAGTCTCATGAAATTGGCTACCTGTCACATGGTTCATGAACTGTAGTCTGTAAATAATACGAATCTGTCAGCAACTGACACTGAAGAAAAAAAAGCCCAGATTCCGAGCGGTAATAATGACAGTTTACCCATTTATGTACGAAATAGGATGGATTTATGAAAAAAAAATGAAACCAGAAAGCCTAAAATAGTAATCGTGAGGCTTAGTGTAGAAAAAACCCTAGCTAAACTAACTAACTACCTATAGAGAGAGCAAATAAAGGACTAAACCTTATAATAAATACAATGTTAGGTTAAGTTACCTGTGCAGCATTCTCTTCATCCGACTCTGGATCCAAGAACGACCACCCGCCGTTGTCGAAGAAGCCCTCGATGTCGTCCGTGATCGTCTTCATGACCTTCGTCCAGTTGAGAGACTGGATACCTTCCGAGTATCGAATATCGCACGAACTGAAAAAATATTGTTTCATAAATGATAAATTAAACAGAGAGGCAAACATCTCAGAAAGATGTTTCGGTTTGGGCGTTTTGTTAAACGAGATATTGCTGTAATTGTTAATGATTGTTGTAGTAAATAACAGGTGATTGTAATAAATAAATATGCTGTTAGCATAGTCATTTTCTTAAAATCATGTAATCTCATTAAAGGGCTATTTCTTTTCAGCTTTTAGCACATGTGCTTGCAAATATAATTTTTGAAATACAACAAATGCTAGTTTCAGTTAAGCCCGATTAGTTTAGTAGTGTGTGTATACATATTGATTGTAAATCTATTGGCAGAAAACCATACTCACTTGAGCCACTCTTTTACATGATCCAACATGTTCATCGGCACAGCATTCACCATAGCCACCTTCTTAGCGTAATCCTTAAACACGAACACCATATCGAAGTTCTTGAGGTGGAACTGCACTCGCTCGAAGTGGACCAGCTCGACGTCTTCGAGCGCGATGACGAAGGGCGGCCACTCGGTCAGGTTGACGAGGGCGCCGGAGGTGGGCTGCAGGAGGACCGTGCTGCGGAACGGCGCGCCGGGGAAGCCGAGCTCTCTGTTGAATAACAAATATTTTAGTGGAAACCGCATCAAACTCGGTCCAGCCAAACACGAGATATTCGCGCAAACATACAGGTCGAACTGAGAACCTCCTTTTTTTGGAAGTCAGTTAAAAACGTAGGTGTTATTGGCTAGAAGTACTTGGCAAGTACATAAAATAATAAAACTATGTAAATGCATAAAAAATACAATTATTATAACAATTATAGAGTTTTTAAAATGAAGAGCAAATGTAACAAAATAGGTTCTCTAATCCTTTTGGCAAGAATCACAATGATCGAACACCGATCGATAATGATGATGATGAACGACTGATTTCATAGGATGATCATCCAGAAGCGACAAGGTTTTTTTACGCCTGTTTTAGTCAGCTAAAATAATGTTTTTGGTCATAACAATTATACAAGAGCCATGTTCTTAACTTTTCGATTATTGTTCTATCTCCTGTCAGGGTGGGCCGTCATCAGATCATTGCTACTATGTCCTAACGGACACGGCCTAACGGCATACCTACAAATATGAATATACGCTCAAGTAAGTTAGCCGTCGATTCGCTCTATCTAGGTCTAGAGCGTCGGGAGGATGTCACTGACACATGTATAAGTGCCCCAGTGGGTCTGGTCGGTCTGTGGGTAGGGAAATAAATGACTTTTATTACGTTTTGTAACTTTTTATGATGTTAAGGTACGCACGAGCGATGTGGTTCGACGAGCACAAACAACGACAAGGCTGCCGCTCGTGGACCGCACCGCACGCACGTAACACGTTTCAAAGAAAATAATTACCTACATAATACTTTTTGGTGTCTCGTTGTAACCATAAATATTATACAAGTTTATGTTTACAATGTTTTCGGGTGTAAAAGTAAATTACTATAACACAAGGCGATAATAAATACTCTCACAGTCAAGGGCACAAACGGGGATGGATTAACGCGTTAGAAAGAGACGCAATCCCGGCTGATGAAACAACCTTGAATGAAAATCGTGCGAACTGAATTGCACTTTATTGCGTTGTAGCGAAGAGTTCCTTTTTATTTTACTGTCTTAGCGGAGTTATCCTTCTATACCTAGTATCATTATACTGTGCTAGCGTACCTGAAAGGCGTGTCGAACTCGACCTCCTGCTTGGTCATGTTCTCGACGCGCTCGCAGAAGCTCTTGAACGCGACCTTGAGCTTGTGTCGGAGCTCGCGCTCGCTCTGCTCCGCCGCCAAGTCGTCGCGGTCGTGCATGTGCTGATGCTTGCCCAAGTCAGTCGTAATCTCACCCACTTCTGTGTAGAATTGGACGTCCACGTGCTTCTTTTTACCTGGGAAGGTAAGTGAATAAAGTTTAAGTATCGGTGCCATAAATCACTTTTGAAACAGGGATGCGCACGCGCAAGTACTGGACTATCGATAATCCCCATTCAAAACATATTGTTATCGATAAACGCAAATAACAAACAACGCGCATCTCTGTATGTGTGACGTCATCCATAAACAGCGCAAGTGCAAAAGAGAAAATGATGTGCGCTCTCTCTTTTGCACGTTTTATTGATCTGCCTGCCGCGAGTTCTTGCGTTTACTATAGCAACTGCTTGGCTAAGGCCTGATCATACTTGACTCATGTGGTACAATTAGCTATACTCCTGTTATTGATTTAATAAGACACGCAAACATATTTGCATGTGAACTTGAAAAAGCAAAAATAAATACCAAATCTGCTCACCAAACATAATAGCGTGTTTTAAATGGAAATGTAACAGTATAATCATCTCTCCGTCGCAAGGTTGAAAGAATGCGTTCTTTATGTTGTTGTACAGTATGTCCACTTTGTCCCCTCTCACAGACGTGAATCTGAAGCCGTTCGTGTGCGCCTCGAGGGATCCGCTCATTCTCTTTGTCACTATGTTAGGTCTAATGTACAGATCTTTCAGTTTGGGGTTCCCTTTGCTCTGAGAGAGAACCAGGGTGTCCTGTTTGACCAGATCTTCCTTTTCCCTTTCCTCTGCCTCTCGCGTTTTGAACTTCTTCTGGACTTCTTTGATGAGCCGGAAGCCCGTGTTGAGGTTTGAAGAAGGTGGCGATATCTCGCCGGGTTCTTTTGTGTTTGTACTTCTGTATGTGCTGGAATTTATTTATTTGGATGTCAGTTTAAAGATATTTTTACTTACTTGAGTGTTGCTAAACACAAACCACATACATAACAGAGTTAAAGGACAGTTGGGGAGTGTTAATTTCTAGGCCCGGAAAATTTTAAAAGATCAGAAAGGCATGAAGTTGTCGTTATTAAAGCACAAAAAAAGAATGACCAAAATAGGATTTTTTATTCGTTCGTGGCATACAATAAAGTGGTATGCGACTTCATATCTTATTATTTATTTATTTAGTATGGGTTTGCTCTTGACTCCAGACCAAGCCAAGTGCGACTATGACGGAGTCGAAGATGGAGCGAGCTTGCCCAGAAGAAGCCTGTTTACTCTAATTTTGAACAAATTTAGATTATAATAATTAGGAAACACTAATAATAATAATCATTATTATATACAACAATGCGTTCAGGATGCTACTTGGACTCCCGCGATTTTGCAGCGCGTCGACTATGTTCGCTGAGGCGCACACGGACGGCTTTCACACGTTGATCCGAAAGCGGTGCGCCTCAGTCCTAGATCGCCTCCGCAACAGTACAAATGGCATCCTGGCGGCATTGGCTAACCGGTAGGACTCGCCGATGCTAGAGCGCTGGATAAGTTTGCACGCGACTAAAGCTGGCGGCTTTCTCTAGGCGGCATCTTTCATTGTTTTAAATTGTATTTCATTGTTTTAAATTGTATTTTACTAACATAGGCTAAGTTTTAAATTTGTAACTAACATAAATAATATGGACCACGGTCTGAAATAAATTACTTTCATTCATTCATTATATACACTTACACCTCCTTGACGAAGGTGGCATCAGGCTGCGAGTAGTTCCCGCCCTCGTTGCGCCCCATCGTGGCGCCGGGGTGGAAGAAGTTGATACGCAGGTACGTGTAGTCCCCCTCCACCGATTGAGATATGTTCTTGATGGTCGAGATGTGGAACGGGACCGGCACGCCGAAGATTGGCAGGATGACTGTCTCGTATTTGCGATCTGGGGACAGAATTAAGTTTTTTTTAAGTTGAGGACGAAATGACCTAACTAAGGAATATATTTAAAAAACTAAACTAGCTAGACTAGATTACAACATTTCATGTGGATTTTATTTCTGTAATAAAATAATTGAATTTAAATAAAATTGCCACATTAGTAACTCAAATGTGCCTTAAAGATCACTGTATCTAAATAAATATAACATTTCAGATGAACAATCTTGTTTCTCTCCATGTTGTTATAACTATAAGGTGGCAAGCAAGTACCTTTTTTAAACTTACATGTTCAAATTCGAACTTTAAACCTTTGTAGAATCTTTGTTTCAAGTTTCAGCTATTGCTTTAGTTAGAACAATCTTAACTAAATCGATTCAAGTTGATTGCTTGCCCAGCAATCAGCACTAAAAAGCCAGATTCTTAGCACTATCGTTAGGCGCTATGCTGTGTTACTAACTTATCTGTTACTCACCGACATACAGCTTGAGCTCCTTGACCTCGTTCTCTCGCGGCATCTGACTGACGCTCTTGTAGGAGACGGTGCTCTTGCGGATCTTCTCTCCTTCTTTCCCACTGGACTGCTTCGCGAGCCGCTCCTTAGCTTTCTCGTTGAGGGCTATAGCGAGCTCCCTTTGATGCTCTTTGCGCTTTTCTTCCGAGGAGTGCTCAGTACGCAGTTTGGACTCAATCACCGCGGTTCTTTTACCTCTGCCTGAAATGGTCGAAGTTGTGAATAGTCGAAGGGATGTTAATAAGCGTCGAAAATACTTGCTCATGCTTTGAATTCTATTGATACATGAATCAATATATTTAACTAATCAACCACATATTGAAGCAATTTATTAATTATTAATCTGAATAATTCGGAATATTTTCTAGACTAAACAAAACATGATGCATATTAAAGTCTATTACTTATATATGAAATAAGTGACAATACTTCCGAATTATGAACTAAATATTACCAACAATTTATGTAAGCAAACTTAAAGGGTACAAATGAAAGCATTCTCCTTTTTTAACAGGACAAATCAATACTGTTTCACTTATATTTCCATTGGAATATTGCATGCTCTGACTGAAGGTTAAATTATCACATACAGTCTCAGAAAGAACAAATTGATTCAGTATATATACAGAAACTTAACATGCTTTAAAATTAGTGGCACATTCATTTTATGAGTAAAACATTGCGACTCACCTCCATTTTCTATCCGTCGATGATTGCATGTAAGTAAATAAAAATGCATAAATATTATACAACACAGTTCTGTGACCAACTCATACTGAGCAGTTTATTAATAGTTTAGGTGGCCTAAAACTCAATTAAAAATATTTCAACTCAATACTGCTAGTAAATAAAAATGGAGAACTTTGCTAATACCTTATGAAAGTCAAATTACTAAATGCAATTTTGATAAATAAATTTTATTCAGTTGTGTAAGTTTTAGAGACTTTTACACCTATAAAGGTGCCAATTTTTATTTACTAACAAAATGAAAGAGAAGATCAATAACGAATGAGAGTCAATACTCATTTTGTCATTTTAAATAGGCAAATTTACAGGCGCACAAGGCGATTGTTTTAGGAAAGCAAGATTAAAGTATGTCTCACTACAACAACAAGCCCACGCTCACCAAGAATTTCAGTCTTATTTTCCTTTTCCTCCTCCTCTTCTTCATCATCATCTTTCAAGAAGATACCAATGTTCTTGATTTTCTTCTTGGACTGAGTGAGGAGAGATGCCGGCTGTTCTTCATTTACTAATACCGTATCTCCGATAAACAAGGCGTACGTCTGAAAATATGAGCACATTTTAAAGTATTTGATTCTCATCAAGAATATCAAATAAAGTAAGTCTATACTTATAATATCATAAAGCTAAAGAGTTTGTTTGTTAGAACACGCTTATCTCAGGAACTCCTGGACCAATAAAAATAAAATGAAAATTGTGTTTGATAAAACATTACGCTGCAAAGGGAGGGATGGGAGGAAGGGAGGCATCAAACTCAAAACATGCGGACGCAGTCGCGAGCGATCGCTAGTACTGAATAAAATGATCAGACTACTCACTTTTCCTTCCTTTTCAGTAGCAGCACTGTTGGTCAAATTGGCCAAGCCAATGTTTATGTTGAACACCATTCCCTTCTTGGCTACCACTGTTGTTTTTGGACCAATGACTATTGAGCTCTCTCGAAATTCTATACCCATAGCAAAACTGCAAAAGGCAAGCCATTTAACTCATCAAGTATGTGTGAACGAGACACAATAGAAATTCCATTATTATGCGACTCCCGGCAGTCGTTTGATACCTGATTACGAAATATTTTTCAAATAATAATACTGAAAATGAACAATGTACTTACCCAAAAGTTTTGGTCAGATTATCTACCAACTCAGGCTTTTCTTTTTTTGCTAGAGCCAAACCAGCCTCATACACTGACGACAGCTTGGCGCCAGCAACAAGATGCTTCATAACTTCTTCTTCCACATTCAAAAGGAAATTATAATTACTTTGGACATCATCTGTAGGATTGACCAGCAATGTACGGACAATGTTTGAACAGTATGACTTGTATCTGGCACCTAATGAACAAACTATAGCACCAAAGTGCAAGTGGTTTTTGTCTGACACGGCACTGAATTTGAGACTGTAGTTTCCACCAGACTGGATGATGGGAGGGTAGCACATATCTACTTGGCTGGTGTCTACGCCTGTTACATATTTTTTATCTGATATTGCAGCTTCTACACCCTCTGCAAGTTTTGAGTGTTTAACTTTCTGAAAATGAAAGCAACACAATCAACTCATGGTTAGGCACATTAACATAGCACAAAAACTTTTTAAGAATAACTCCTAAAAAAAATTATGAATATACTGTGTAGCTTTATAGTTGGATATACATACCTTATCTGAATCTATAATTTCCATGATTTGATCTTTTAAGTATTTTGTGAAAACATCAACTGTGACTAAACAAGCCTTTTTAACAGTGATAACTTCCGGATCTTCTTTGGGAGCCATGAGTAATGCAATAGAGGAGCTGATGTCGACATTTTCAAACTTCTCTGCCTTCATAGCAGCTTTCCAACTCTCACAAAATTCACCAGGATAGTTGTCTTTTGCAAATACACCAAGATTTTTTCCTGACTTTGATTTCTTTATTTCTTGTATAAGTTTGTTAAAATTTTCCTTATCTTTATCATTCTAAAATTAAAGTTGTAGGATTAATTTAATTGTATTGAGGAAGGAATTAAGCTCATTAATGGAAATTTTCTTGTGATTTACACAAGATTGTGTAATATTAAAATGAAGATGGTACAAAATTCCTTTATGATTATTATGTTAATATCTACTAACAAAATGACTGAAAATGGAATTGACATAGTAAGTAAAATAATAATATTGGAAACACTTACCCTATCACGAATAAGTAACTTAACAGGGGGAAGTTCAGACTCATCTTTTCCATTTTCTATTTGTCGAAGAAACTCAATTTTCTTTTTACTGGCCAGGAAACTCATACTGTGCTCAGTGAGCACTGTAATGGTGTCTGGGAGCTCATACCCAAATAACCAGGTCTAAAATAGATAAAGATTGTTAATGTTACATGTTGAGACATAGTTATATTTTGACTTTAAAAAAATACAAAGATTCTTATTGAATTATTTTTTATGAATACATGATGAATAACATAAATGTAACAGTGATAATACTACATTATGTTCTACTAAGGATAAAAAACAAAAACCTAAGTGTATTTCTAACAAACATAAACAACACTTATATTAGCGGAGATGAGAAGAGGTTACAAGAATGGACAAGATTAAAACAAAGTTTAAAAGTGGCACAGGTAACGGAGAAAATGGAAGGATGTCATCTGTCTTAGTATGGTCTTGTAATGAGGAGGAAAGAAAGTCATGTAACTAAAATAGTGATGAGTAATATATGTTATGGCTGGAAGGGTCTATGATTGGTATGCCATGCTGTGTAAAAACATGTGTCCAATGTAAACATGTTGCACATGCTTGTTTCTAATCATCAACAAGCTGCTAAAGGCAAAATTAATACTGTTCTAATAGCAGCAAGAAATAATCTTCATTGATGGAACAAAACAATCCTATCGTGTAGAAAACTAAGACTGATGAAGGTAAAAAAACATACCTGTAGAGCTGTTGATTTACTGTAAAGAGTGTCTTCGTCAACTCCAACGCATGAAACCAAGCAATCAACCTTTGCCAATGCATCATCACTCTTTGAATCCGCTGCAGCAGTCTATAAAATACATTATTTCGTTAGAATCTAGCAAAATGTGACCGAAGAAGCTATTTGTAAATAGCTTACCTTCCACGCTGCATACAGCTTTTTCATACGTCGGAAAAATGTATCCTTATCAAGTGATATATTAGACATTGTATAAAATACTAACTTAGATCAATAAACTAGAAAATTACGCCTCAAAGAACAAAATATATTCACGAGTTCACGACATTAGAGCTTTTGACAGCAAACACGAATGGCGGGCGTCGGAAACAAATCGCTTCTCGCTTGTCTATGCTTTTTGCATTCGGATACACAAGATACACTCGTTAAACATGGACTACGTGTACGAAATTATGAGCTAGGTAAAATTTTTTGCATACCTAGCTCAACCAATCAATATAAAAAAACACATGCACGTCATCACTAAGATTTTTTTTTACTGATTGCAAAGGTAAGGGTTTTGTTTGCGCGGGAAACGAAAAGGAATGGATGGATGGATCTTATCATTTCTCCAATAGGTAAAGGTACCTTATCAATTGTTATGATAATTTGTAATGATGTGTCATGCATGTAAAGTGAAGCAAGCTCTGATCGCGCTTTCTTACCCGGTTCGCCGTTTTTTCGCTTAACTTTCTTGTTGAGCATTGAAATACGAACAGCGAGTTAGTTAGGTCAAGGAAATAGGCTAGTTTAGTGTTCGTCTTAGTTACAGGTGGATAAATAAATTGATTGACATTCACTGAAGAATTATTCTTATGGCTTGTAGTTCAGGACGTTAGACTTGTATTTATAAAAATCAGCCCCCTTACTCTGGACACAAAACCCGATCCAATGAATATAGCCATCTCTGTCACACGCATACACGGCCTAGTATGAGTGACAGGGATGGCTATAACCATTGGTTCGGCTTTTGTGTCCAGAGTAAGGCCTTTGATCTTAAAAAAACCAGTGTCAAAATTGTTCGTTCACTCACCACAACAATCTGTCAAACTATGGTAAAATTAAAATGTAAACAAACAAAACAAACTTGTCCATAAAAGTTATTTTCTTAGCTTTTTACGATATTCTGGTCACCAAATCAATCAAAAGCTATAATGATAAAACTTAAGCAACTTGATCATCCTATGCTTACTAACAACATCGTAAAGATTTTAACACAAAGTCGAATCACAACTTTAGTTGAGTTTCTGCATGAAGATACTGAAAAACTTTCAATATTAACCAAATTAAGTTTAACAGATATAATAACTTTACGTAGTCATATATTTAAGAAATACGCTGCACCAGTAATAAATGGTGCTACTTTACTTAAAAAGATCAAAACTAAAAAGAAGTGTTTATCGACTGGCCTACAAAGGTTTGTTGGCTTGGCTGTAATAGTTCATTGTTACCGTTTCCTTCTTCTGTATATTTTTATTGTTACAAATATTTCATAATTTTAACATATTGCCTAATTTCAGTCTTGACTCTATAATAAATGGTGGACTTCCAGTGGGGCAAATTACAGAGCTATGTGGTCTTGCTGATTCAGGCAAAACTCAGTTATGCTTCCAACTTGCTATCAATTGTGTTAGAGACACAAATGGAACAGTTCTCTTTATAGACACAAAAGGAGATTTCTCAGCAATTAGAATACAAAAAATATTGGAGGCTGAAGCATTATCCCTTAGGGTAAGTCACAAAAACATAACACTTTATATTTATTCATTCAAAATTAATTTAAGTTATTTCATTTTCTCTCTAGGACATGGCATTAATAATGTACAAAATTAAAGTTATACATGTATGGATCATGGATGAGATGATTGAATTGTTGCAAAAGATTAAAAACAAATCACTGTTTTTTGATGATCTAACTATAATAATGGTTGATTCTTTACCATGCCTAATGTTCCAGTATCTGGGAGATGTAAATAAAATTGGTAAGATAATTAAAAGAGGATGACTAATGATGATTCAGGCGGTGAGATAAAACATTTTTGAAACTTGATAACTGGAAACATTATTTTTCCAGGATTGGCACTATTGAACACATTTGTTAACTATTGTAGATTTATTTCCAATGAAATGGAACTTGGTATAATATGCACAAATATACAAACCAGATGGGTGGACCAAGATGCCTCAGATTTAGATGACGGTAGGTAAATAGTTTTCTGTGTAGTTTTACCCAAGGGTTTTACCCAATTTACATGTTCCTAAACTTGTCCATTAAAGTTTTGTTTGTAGTGAGTCATTATAATATTCTAGTTGTTACTATGCTTTACTTACAACTATTGTAGAGTATATTCAATATTCTTTCAGAGGATCAGTCAATATCTACTGTTAAAGAGGCAGCATATGTTGAAAAAAGAAACCGTTGCCTGGGAAATTACTGGCGCCATGTACCAGAAGTAGTATTACTACTAGAAAAATCTGAACCTATCGAGTCTAATGGAAAACATGTGTGTTCCCACTTAACTGTTACAAAAATGAAGTCTGATCAGGCAGAAAAAAGTAAAAGTTGTGATTTGGTCTTGAGTGTCACTGGTGTTACCTCTATGTAAGAGTAAGTATAAGACGTATTTTATTTCGTGTATGTAAAGAAACAGTATTAATAAATTTAAAATGTAATTTTACACACGTATTTTATTCTGACCAAAACCGAAAGTCGAAAACTATTTAAATCTTTCGCTCTGCTACAAAGCATCTCGATGGCTCGAATCGATTGATGCCAAAATGATGTGTAATGTAAGATTGATGAGATCGATGCCGAATTCCCGATCGATCATCGATCGATCACCGGTCTGTGGCCTTACTCTGGACACAAAGATCCAATGATTATAGCCATCTCTGTCACTCATACCGCCGTGTTTGCGTGTGACAGGGATGGCTATATTCATTGGATCGGGTTTTGTGTTCAGCGTGTTTGAGTAAAAGTGCTACTAACGACTAACGCATACTCTTACTGATCTGTGGTGCATAGTGCGGTGACATCACAGATATATCAAATGGTTTTCGAAAATTCGACCAACTTGTCATCCGCGCCACTGAAGCTGCCTTGCCTTGGAATATAATAAAGAAAGGTGTACCCATATCCCGATATTTTATTTATATTCATTAATTTTATATCCGTGTAGCCAAAAATCTAAAAAAAAAGTTGACGTTTGTTTGTTTTTGTGTGACTGAGTGAGTGAGTAGTTTGTTGAACTTTTAAAATCTACACATTCGCGCGGTTCGTTCTACACTTACACTCACTCTCATTCCATCTCAATCTTCAATCTTTCATTTGATCGCGCGCCTGCCAGGCGATGCGCGTAGCTCTGTGATGGCTCTATTTCACACTTTTGTCAATTCAACATTTTTATGATATTTATATCTTCATTACTTCATTAGTTTTCTTCGTAGTTTAATTTTAGTTTCAATTGTATTTATGCGTTTCTCCAAAATGGCGAACCAGCCCCAGAAAATGGTTTACAAGATCGTTCTTACAGGAGGTAAGTGTCATTCAGAAATGTGAACTATTTTGCCTGATTTAACTTAATAACTGTGATGTCGATGCTAGTTTCAGTAGTTTCCAGTATCAATTTATAAGATTTTAGCTTTAAATATAAATGGTATCGTGCCACCTTATCTCCTTCGCTAGATTTTGCGAGAGATTTTAGGTCTAGAAATATTACACGTGGGATAGTGTGCCATGAGCGTTCTAATGCCATGTAATAACAACTAACTTTTCTCATAATAGGACCTTGCGGTGGCAAAACCACAGGACAGTCACGCCTCAGCACATTCTTTGAAAATTTGGGATGGAAGGTGAGTTTTCAAGGTTTTTTTTAAATATATTTATTTATAAAGTCCTTACGTTGGTCCTGAATATTTTGAAATAATCTCTTATGCAAACTCTTTTGATTGTCTTGCGATTATTAAAATATGAATCGATTAACTGTGCTAGATTTTCCAGTGCAATTATTATTGATATCAAAATGTTAAAATATTCTGAATTTCATTATTTTCCAATAAATGATTGTTAAAGTAATATAATGGCTTCAAGTATTCGCTTTGTATCCTGGGTGTAAAATGGTGTTTAAGTTGTGAGTTTGCTGGTCCCTATCAGCTGTAGATGTGCTGAGGTTTTGGTTTCTCCGTCAGGAGATCCGATAAGACATGGTTCCACATTGTATTTATTTCCAGGTGTTCCGGGTGCCGGAAACGGCTACCGTCCTCCTCAGGTATGAAGTGTAACCTACATTACTTGAGAAAGTGCATGTAGATACACCTCAGTATTTTATGATGATATCTTAAACACTATAACATAATTATAGTGACAAAAAAAAAACATTGAAAAGATAATGATAAGTTAAATATTTGAAAAACTATTTCTTCAAAGATCTTTTCTCAACCAATTTTTGCAGCTGTATTAATAATTTTTGATTACTGATCTGTATTTTTTTCATCTGATGCCACTTAGGGTCAGATAACATAAAAAGTAATTGATTTAACATTAATAAATCTTTGATAAACTATACAAACAAATTATAGGGTTATTGTTTAACATGATAGCTGCAATTTAATTTATTTTCTTTTACAGTGGAGGTGTGAAATTTGCAGATCTCAGCCCGGATGAAGGTGAGTTTGCTATACATAATCAAAATTTTTAGACACCTATCAGAATAACAATTGAAAGATACATTATACAAATTATTATGGCAAAAATACCAATGATTCACTTATTTGACTTCAATAAATTATTTTTTTTTAAATTTATTTATTCAAAAAAAAGATCCATAGTTTTTCTTAATTCCTGAGCAGTTTGTCAGCCAGCAGTCGCTCTCTACTACTTAACTTGAGATAAAAACTCATAAATTTCATTCATAGATGTGGCAAATATTTATCTACAGCCCACACGATAGAGAAACCACTTGCAAAAAGTGCAATTTATATAAATATTTATCTAATAGAAAAAAAAACCCTGGACCTTGGACTTTAGACATATAAAACCTATGAACCTACCCTTGCTGCTTTGACCATAGGTTGGTCTGTTTAACCTCCTAATAACACTTTTAGTGTAACCAGTTGTGGACTGTGGTCATTAGTAGTGTCATTTGTTACGCTCAATGAACATACTTAAAGAGACATCTTTTTGCTCAAAAGTGGAAAACAAACACCAACCTTAGTGTTGCAGTTTTTTTATAGTACTTCAGATAATTTATATCAAGTAGTTGTAGGTAGTTTACCGCATAACGTTTTTTTCATACTTCATTTATATCAAGCGGTAGAAGGTAGTTTACCGCTCAACACAAGTCATGGTAAAACACTACACTACTGATTCATATACTCGTAGTCTTACGTAGCTAAGTTACAGGATTTCTATGACTTAGTTATTTTCTCCTTGTCCAATGTCATTATCAGAAAATGACCTTCGTCGGCTAGCTTAGTTGTTGTCTTACCAGTTTCAAACGCAGCGGTGCCAATGACCTCACTTGCTATGCAGTCGACGACTCTTCGATCAAGTTTCGACAATTGGCTCACAATACACTGAGAACAGAACAGAAATAATTCTCTACCTTCTAAGATTAGTTTTGGTACGTAGGTAATACGATCCCTCCCTTAAAAGTTTGCTGACTTTAATGTTGCGTTCAGAATGTTGAAGGCACGCCGCTCTAAAAGCTCTGACGTAGGTTGAATGTGAGAATTGTGAGACAGGTCGACAATACTAAGTCTGCCAAATGGGCTGCAGTTTGTCTACGTATGTATTTTTATTTGACCTCCTTTCCCGCTCTTTTCCGGACACTGCAAATTCCGATGCCTAAATCACTTTTGTAAAGTTACCACAGTCATATTATTATTAAAAAACCAAAGATAAGTCAAGTGCGTATCTGTTATAGTACAATTTGTTATAAAAACAATAAACGCTGATAACCTCGAACACGCGCTCAACACATAAGTGGAGTGGATGAGGAACTGCTAAAAAAATAAACAAACTTGACATGCATTCTTAAGTGCTTGTAAAATATGAAATGCGATCTCATATTTCATTCATAATTGTCTTTTGTAATCCCTTGGCAATGATTAGGACAGGATATATGAAAGAAGTATTTAACAAACTACTACACTTGTAATAATTTGCACTTGGGTAGAGTTATGATACTGTGCATTGCCAA
Source organism: Pyrausta aurata (assembly GCA_963584085.1). Classification (NCBI taxonomy): domain Eukaryota; kingdom Metazoa; phylum Arthropoda; class Insecta; order Lepidoptera; family Crambidae; genus Pyrausta; species Pyrausta aurata. The sequence goes on from OY757257.1 coordinate 2,681,952, forward strand.
ATCGTACTATAGCACAAGATTAAAGTCTGATTTGAATGATCAACCTAGATTCACATTAACTCGTCAAGTATGTGTAAACGAGACACAATAAAAATTCCATTGTTATGCGACTCTCGGCATTCGTTTGATACCTGACTGATTAAACAGTATTAGTGGGTTTATTTGAGTATATCGCACAACAACGTGTGAATTTGCGTTATGTCTAAAAGCGTTTTATTTTAGCAGCCCCGCCGATCACGAGTGTGGTTTATTTTTGCTTCAAAAGCTTTTCTGTAAACCCTGAATCTGGATATACCATGTCCTACCTATTCAATTTCCATGCTATTCTTAGCATCCCATACTTGCTTGATTAAAGGTTTTGATCTAAATATATGGGTAGTTAATTAGGTGTCCCTATTTTATTAACAAATATTTATAACGAATTTGTATTAACCTATGTGATATGCAATAAATATTTATCTGTTCTTCGTGCCTGCTTGCGTACTATTGGGGAATAGGAAACGGCTTCTTTTCACTGAAATACTAGGAAAATTCGTAGGAGTAAAACGGAAAGACCCCTGAAAAAAAGAACGGACGGAGAGTCCCAAGTGATTTGTATAGTAGTAGTAGTACTACTCGTTAGAATAAATTTAACCTCCGATGTGGTCGCTATTGTTCATTACTTCGATAGGTAAAAATATCCCATGGTGAAATGCACGTGAAATGTACCGTATAAATTCGATAAAAGACCAGGGCACGTGGCAATATCCATAATACAGAGCTGTATATTTTTATCAGCGTTTAATAGGTTTATAGGAATGGAATTATATGCAGGGGGTGTGTCTCGCTTGGTAGGTTTCTTGTATCCACGTGATGTGGGGAGGCGGATGACGCGTCGAACGTTCACGGTCATGTCCACGGCTAGAAATAAAACTGCGTATATCACCACGCCTATCGCCATACAAAATAACGTAAGCGTAACACGCCGGCGTATTGGCGGAATACCAAGATTATGATTGCTTATTAGAATAAATCGTTCTAAATTCATAAATTGCGCTGAATTTCCACCGATAACCGACTTGGAGCTAGTTCTATTGCAGTACAGTAATTATTTGTACGACGGGTGTCATTTAACTTTGTACCGGTCGAGGATATTAAGGACATTTGTTCGATGTTCGACCTAATATCTGCTACGATAATTGGTTTGTAATTTTGATCTCGTGTCCTGTGGCCGTACACACGTGTATTCATTAGTTCTACTATTAATTGCCTTGGTTAGTTAATAAAATATGTACATAAATTGAACAAATCCAGACACCCGTACTTATTTATTTATTCAGTTTCATTATCACGAGCTAACCAGCTCCACGTTGATAGATTGATACCAACAAAGTCTTGATATTTCGAGCTAGAACCTTAATTATCAATGCAGTTTTTACCAGCTCAATAATATTATTTAATGACATTGGCATAGCAGCATGGAATAGACTTTGCAGTGCAACTGATCTTATGACACGATATATACCATGTTATGACGTCACTTTACCATCTACGTACTCTACAAGTATAGCCAGTATCCTGCTCCCACGTTTGCACCGTTAATTAAATGTTACTTATTACCACGTGATGTCTGTTCCTGTGCCAAAATCATCAGTTGCTTTGATTGGAGATCTTAATCAGGCCAACGCTCTATTCTTTCATCAAAATGCTTTTGGCTAACCCATTAGATCTCTAGTTAAAGGTCAATAGTCTCTTAACACCTCTTGCTATTCCGATGAATGGGTAGAGTAATACTAGCAATCGCGCAAAACCTGAGTTGCAGCTCAAGAATAGGTACAATACATTTAAAAACAGTAACCAAGTTTGTAATTTGACATCCGCTATTTCATTCAATAATGCATTACAGTATGAATCGCCATCTCAGCTTTGGTTGGTAATGTTATGTTCATCCATGCATGGCGGTGACGTCAATTGCGGTTTTAAACACTAACATATTCTTGCGTGGGAGCTATATTGTTTGCATCTGTTGTATCATTTACATCAATTTATCTTATATCTTATCTGTAAATCTTTGGGTATTGTCATTCAGTATTACATAACAAGATTAAATACTTACTAATATTTTTTTACATCATTTTCAATAGGATACCGACTTAGGTATTATTAGAATTATTACTTAAAGATCTACTTCTTTGACTTGCTACGAAAATTTGAGCCAATTGTACGTGAAGTCATTTGTGTCAATGTTAATTTAATATAAGTATAACAAAAGAATCGAATAGAAAACAGATCGCGATCGTTACGAAACTCAATTCATGGTGTGACCTCGCACCCGTTTCATGTCACCTCTAGATGTTTTCATGTCTCAATTGTTTGTTTTCGACGGTTTGATCTATTCGTAATTGTTTGGTACGTTCAGGTAACATAAAGGTCAGTTCAGGTTTTGTTATTGCATGTTGCTGTGTATCAGATTCGCCGACGAGTGTTACAGGCGAGATGTGTCCTGGGTGCAAGCGGTGCACTGCCGCTGCAGTCGCCCAGGCGCGCGAGAGTACCAGTGGTGAGTGGCCTATCATCTCGCAGCCACTTCCATGTTGCTAATGATCCGCTAATATTAAATAGCCAATGAAATGCCAACTTCTAGAATATTGATGCTCGTGATATCTCATAATGAAGACTCTTCTTAGCTCGTCAAGTAGCTCATTATCATATTCCTGGTTTCTGGCTTTGTAGATGCTTGGAGACTCATCCATCTGCATTTAAGTACTCTCTAGTATGTTCTATACTCTAGAATAAATAGAAGAAAGATCTGGCTTATTAATTAACCTGTTTCAATCGACGGAAATACGAATAGGTATAATAGCGTAATTAACTTAAACGCTTTTAAATTGATATTTTAATTGCTTTTTGATCGCGTGAGACCACGTGTGATACATATTATAAATCTTAACTTATTGCGGTTGTCATAAGTATACTACATAATTTGTATTATCTAAATTGTTTACCATTTATCTAAAAATATTGCGTAAGTTTGTACTCTTTGATATAGAGTTTTGTCAACCAGCAGTGTGGTGGACACATTTTCTAAGCAAAAGTTACGAAAACGTTTGGTCATTTCTTGAAATTCTATGTGATCGGCTCTAGCGAGTAGCTTTCACAACCAAAGGAAATATCTTTTCAATAATACGCGGTAGTCGGTACAATGCCAATGACACCTCCATTGTTTGACGACTTCGGTGACGATATTACAAGGAATCTCTAGCACTTAGTACTATTGTTGTATCACTATCATCCCGTCACAAGAAACGCGTATGAGAAACGAGCAAAGTACAGTACTATTGTGCCAAATTATTTGAAGTGATTATTATCGATTCTAAGTAATTTAGGTACTGAAAGAAGGTTGAATGAATCTACCCCCCTTTTATGTCACATGCTTGCATAGATTGTTATCTTCATTAGGTAACTACAGTCAAACACGAACTGAATACGAAATAATGGCATTTTAATAGTATTTGACTGTAATTTGTCTCGTTTCGTTGTCAAAACACGAAAGAATAAGTTGACGTCGAAATTAAGACACGCGATATCCAAATAAACTTCCTCCGATGTCTTCGTTGTTTGCATATTTATTAAAACGGGGTTTCGTTTCAATTTCTTACGTTACCTGCGTTTACATAATTCATACGGTTTATGCAATGGAAGGAAGTAGGTATTGCTGAAATATGATCATCATTCACCGATAAATCACGGCGACTAGCATGAATATTTTAAATAAAGTAATAGTAAGTATTGGTGTAAAATTACATAATGTCATCGACATACGTTCGTAAATATTTTGGCGTGGTGCAGATAAGACGTGACCTCACCACTCATCCATCAGCTAGAATGATATTACTAACCATTTCGATAACTAGTTAAAACCACCTTACTCTGATAGCGATCCATATTTATATAACTTTTTTTTTTCATAACATTGGGGTTAATTTTCAGTTCGTAGAAATACGTCAATTCGAGCCGTAGTTATGAAACTTTGATGTCGCTCGAATCGTCCTCGGTACGAAAGCACCGATGCCCTCGACCTTTAGAATTCAATTATCCACAACAATGCCATTACCTATTTAATTACAGACAGTCCTTCAAAAAAAAAATAATTGAAACCGGTGAAACGGAAAAGACAGGGAAATATTTTAAGAAAAATCTATTGCTTCCTTGTTTTTCATTTTTCCTTGTTTCTTAGTTGTTTTCCTGTTTATCGTTGCGAAACTGTTTTTGGTCTCTTAGCGGCCACATTAGTTCACTACATAGCACCTCTTTGTATTACTTTAATTCAAATTCAGGATTCACTTTAACTGCGTTATCCCTTGATATCGATGAAACCCTCCCTAATTCCTGACGTAATAATCCTACTACTATTATAAAGGCGAAAGTTTGTAAGTATGGATGTATGGATGTTTGTTACTCTTTCATGTAAAAACTACTGAATGGATTTGAATGAAACTTTACCACAATATAGCTTATACATCAGAATAACATATAGGCTACAATTTTTGAGGTTTCTAATGTGAGGTCGTAAAAAAACACATTTTTTGCACAACTAGACGGGACGAACCTGAAGTCCACGCGAACGAAGTCGCGGGCAAAAGCTAGTATCAAATAATTGCTCTCAATGAGTGCCGAAAATTTCGAAATTCAGGACAGCCCTGAAACTTGTAACGAGTCTCATTGTCTTTTGCGTGTAAAATTATTGTGTTTATAGATAGTCCGTGTCCCGTCGCCCGTCAAATAAATTCGTTGGACGCAGCTGTCGTTTGCCGGCCATGAGCAACCGCGTAGACAGATTCTTTCTTCCGCGAATTCAAAATAACTATTGCGATTGTAATTCCTATTTCCAAATAATAGTAAAAATATGGGTAGGACTTGTTCCATTCATGCATATGGTTTGTACATGCTGCTGCAAGTGTCGTGACGTCACAACACAACTTACACGAGGTCTCTAACGGCGAGTTCATTGGCGTACTGACTGAAAATAAATCTCGACGAGTTCGTCATTGCCATCGCGTCGTCTCCCAGGCCAGTCAAAATAATGTCTCGAATATTTTTTTCAGAAATATTACTGTCAATCACTAGTCTTAAACGCATCGTTCGCTTCTGAAACCGTACCTGTCCGAAAAAGGAGATAAAAATACTCTTTTCTCGTGTTATAAATTATGATATGTCAGTAGACACCGATTTTGCTTATTCATACGAGCGGTACAGTAATTATTTTGTCCGGTTACGTGTAATATAGAAACTGGATATCTCTTGTATCACCCACCACGTACCGATGTAAAGCGACACCACCACCCGTAAGGCTCCTTCGTTTAGCTCATTAAAAGTTGTTGCTAACCTGATCTTGATTAATAGAGAAGTTTCAGCTTGATTTTCCCCTGACAAGTGACAATCTCTGGTTCAAATTGGTTTCGTTTATGATAGTTGTCATTGTTATAGTGTGTAACTGTTTGTCCTTTGAACACGGTGATTTACAAGTGATGATTGGCACTGCACGCTCGTCATACTTCAGTCAGTAATTATTAACTTCAATAATATATCACGGGGGTTTGAGTACGTTGTACATAATGGCAACATGTAATGACCAAAAAATTACAGGTCCATTAAAATGACTTGCAAATAACGATAGATGATAAGTGTGGTTATAAAATATGGGACCCTGATTACCCCTAAAGCATATTTAGGGACAAATCTGATAGATAGCTGAAAGCTATCAGTATGAGCTCATAGGTACAACTTAAGTTTCAACGTTTTCAACTAAAGTTTATTTACAGTACGAAATAAAAATAGAAAAATGTCCTCAGCTAAGTTTTCATTACATTGTATTTCACTATATAGAAGTCGATAACTTAAACATAAACTATGTTCATTACTTATGTAGAATAATATGTGCTGTATGATCGATCACAACCTGTAATTGGTTTGCCAGTACATCGATGTACTTATACCGGGTGACCGGCAATAGCTTGCTGCGTTAGTCACTTCATAATAATACTGAAGTACGTAAACTAATATGTCTGACTTGATAGGTCGGCATAATTGCACTGTGCATAATTATTATTGTAGGCAACACGATGATGAATGAACACGATGTGCGAGGAGTCATTATAATACACATTCACACAGGATTTGGCAAACTGGTTGCGGTCTGCGGTCTGCCGGTCCATACAAAGCATCCGGTCAATTTTGTATGGACCGGACCGCAGACCGCAACCAGTGAGCCAAATCCTTTAAAGCTACATGATGTACTATTATAATGTTAATTTGCAATTACACTAAAACTTTGGCAAAGACAGCGATGTATTTTTATCTCAAATTGACGATTTAACTGGGACTGAAGTCCGAAGTCCAGATTTTAAAGATTCTACTAAACTGTTATACAACATTATTGTCGAACTGAAGTCTAATTCGAGAGGAAGCCATTTATCTCGAGCTTGTGACGTGTGTCGTAAAAACAGTGCCTATAAAATTCACATTGGCGAAAACTGTGAAACGTGTCTTGGGAATTCCATATCTACTTCAGCAAAAAGTTAAGTCACGTTGCAATGATATAGACGCATATTTTCTTTGTTATTTTAACTGCCATTTCTAGGCTGCATAGCAAAGCTGAGCTACATAATTTAATCAGGAGCAAAATTATCGATTATTCTGTGTTCCTGTTCCCATTGTATAGTAAGTTGTTTTAATAACAGACAGGATCCATTTATAGTTATCAAGTTTATTGATTGGTAAATATTATGCAATTAATGTTTCTACGAGTAATTGCTAAGAAGCCCTGCGTTGTATTGGCAGCGCTAACTTCAACAACGCGGCCGCGTATGTTTTGGCTACAATTCAAATTAGCAAATTGTAGGATTTTTGTTTTAGAAAGTCCGCTTTTATCATATGACCATACGACCTCATCGTCCTCGTAAATGGGAACTGCTGTAAAGATGCTATACTTATCTGCTTACGTTATTCATTTCACTTCAAACACGGTATCTCTACTTGTCCGTAGCTCCGCTAGCGCGTGAAAACAGTTTGTACAAATAAACATTCTCCGTCATAATAAACACAAGGGACACTATCATAGACGACAAAATAATCTTATCTTATCGATATAATAAACACGACGTGGATATATTTCTAGTTACACAAATACTATTTTAAGTTATGAAACTGTCTGACTTGGCGTTTGGTTCTCAGGAAAAATTAACCCCAATGAAGGAAGCCATGACTCGTCATAATACAGTGAAAATGTCTTGTTACAGCCACGAAATTCCAAGAAAACCTTCTGAAGACCATGATACAGATCGAGAACACTTTCTTCGAGCTGGGCCGCACTTGCCAGAGGAATTGTCTGATCATTTGCGACCGTGGCGCCATGGACGCCAGTGCATGTGAGTATGCTAAAAAATGCATAGCATACTAGCTCAGTAGCAAGTATTCTATTGGCCACATAAATCAAGATCATCAGTCAAATGGAATATGATGTTCTTGAAGGTATCACTTCTATAATGAAAATTAATTAATTACGTAGTTTACTTTAGGTGCGTAATCGGTAGTTATCACAACTAATGGCCAAACGTCGTTGAATATTTAAAATTAGCGCATTTTGAAGAAAAATAAAACAACCAATGAATAAGTCAACCCACCAAAAACCAAAAAACAAATAAAATTAATAGCCATTCTGACATTTGGTTAAGGTTTTTTTTTAAACACGCCAATCAATATTCCACCGCTGGTATTCAACGACATTTAACCATTAGTCGAACTATCGATCACGCAACTTGGCCTTAAGAGTTATCAATTGTATTTTATCAATACCACTAGCTAATAGAAAATTAGATTAAACTGCTCATTGTGTAATAATGATTTACGATCTGTCTGATAATGAGAGTGTCAACCTTAATGGAATCCCAGATAAAATGTGATTAATTCTAAATTGATTTATTGAATTTAATTCATGCTTATCAATTTGCTAGTAAACAAGTCTGCTCACTCACCTGAAAATTGCCAATGCGCTGTCTAAGCTTTCAATATTTTTCATAATAGCGCGACCACGCTGTACCGATTGTTTACAATTTTCGACTATCAAAAAGAAAGACGGACTTTATAACAACAGTAGATCTACTACGAAAAACGAAATCCGTCAAAACGATTATCGTTTTTCGGATCCGATTTTTTTTAGTATAGGATCCTTACTACGAAATGCCACGTAGTACTATTATATATTCTGTGGAAATGCTTCGGATCCGCAAAACGATTATCGTATTGACGGTTTTAGTTTTTCGTAGTAGGCCTTCTGATATCATACAACGTTTGGTTTCGACCTAGCAATAGAGGGAGAATAATATCAGCAGTCTTGCTGTAACAGGCTGATTGTGGTGATGACAGACACGGGACTTGAATCTTACAGTTCCACTTTAATATGTAATAAGTGCTCAATTAATATTATTTCTAATACAACCAAAGTAATGCAGATATTTTTATCAGTTCGAGCTCCATTGACGTCTTATCCTGCTAAACAATACATCAGCTTATGTAAAGCATGGATCAATTTAGATATAGGAACGCATTTATTTTATTTACATATCTAAATGTTTTACTTGTATTCACTGCTTACAACGATAAGATAAATATCATCATTCTTTATCATTAGTTGTTGCATTCTAATATACTCTAAAATAAATTTTATCCAACACTAAAACTTGAAAACATAGTAACAAAGTGTTTTATGAAGCAATAAAATTGTAATAGGGAGCTTCTTTGTTGCGATCATCGTAACACTTCTCAAACGGTCTCGTATTTGAGTGATGCGAAGAATTATGTTACTACCCTCATTCCCTGACTCTTAATAATTACCCCGTCAAAAGACTTTCCTATTACCATCTTCAGCCTTCTGCTTGTTCTGATGTAGCTGCTACCCAAAACCAGGAGAAACGCTTATTTGATGGCGGAGTTTACTCGCCATTGCACAGGATCTTCACTGAATATTTAAGCTTTTAATAAAGAAGCCTATCCCACTAGACTCCCCACTACATCCCGATAATCCTGCCGATGTTTGGTCAGGGACTGCTTATTCAAAATATTTGCAGCTAACCACTATTATAAGAACAGTGGTCCTCATATTATTTACCATATTTCCTGAAAATAAGTCCCATCTTTCTTTGTCTTGATTAGTGGAACTAATGATTAAAAGACATCGTATGAACCTTTGTTAATTTAGCAAAGCTTGTTGATTATCAGTTCTAGCGATATGAGCATAACGTAATACCCGCGCGCGATCTCTTAAGTGCACTGTATCCCCTACAACTTTTCTTTATCTTTACAGTTATATCGAAAGAGAAATGGGAAGCCATGTTGACTGCCAATAACTGGAACAGTGTCGAGCTGCGGGACAACCGGTATAACCATATAGTGCACATGGTCTCCGCGGCCAAAGGCGCCGAGGACTTCTACTCCACAGAGGTAAGAAGAACATTGCCTTTATTATTTGCCTTTGCCTTAATAAATTGCGGTGTCTTGTCATATGAACTATGGTCGGCGCGCTATTGAATGAGTTGTCATTTTATTATGTCTTTATCGGTTGCACTTACCAATGAAGCCAGCGCGCTGTATTTTCTACCTCTGTTGACAAATGGCCTCACGACTCAGTTGCTAGCATGTCTAACATGAACCCTATTATAAGGTTTTAGCAAACAATGTTTCCAATGTATTACTTTCGTACGACACAAAGCAAATAAAAAAAAAAGATCAATCACTGTAAATGAGGCATGTGACAAGACAAGCCATCTAATTACAAAAGTAAACGACGTTTCTAAAGGTACACGAGCAACAGGCTTCAAACTATTGTGCCACGATTATCTTCATGCTTCTTTATAAACGCAAAACTATTATAATGTATTCCAACCGACACAAACAGATCTTGTTTGTGTTTTGTGACTAAAAAAGCTATTCTATAATGTAGGTCCAAAATTATCAAGAAAACATCTTATTTATTTATGGAGGCTCCTCAAGATGTCTGTTCAACATTGTATACTAATAATACAATCTCATTAGGTATGATATTGTAGCCCTTGCGAATTGAATATCATGCTTAAAAATACATCCATTACGCTTAATGGCTGTCATACTTACATATCGTCCAAGTATACACAAACATATAAAAAAGTCCCTGTCCCTACTCCCTAGCTAATCTTGGCAAAGTATCCGTTGACGTCACACTTCACACTCGTTTTCAACTAACTTGGCAGGCCAATGATTCATACATTTAATTATCATACTTCACATTAATGAGACTAAGTATTCAACGCTTGAAAACAAGGCGGCAGTATTTAAAATACGGTTTCCTTAAATATCTCTACGTCAGATACAAAACAAAGTAATCTTTTGTGCTTTATCTGACAGATTTAAGCTGTATCTACAATCTACGTAAAACAAAACTTTAGTGTCCATAAAAAAGGTAATTTACTATGAATATAGGAGGTACAGTCACCGTCAGATATTTTGTAGCAGACAAGGTAATCAAATACTTCTATACAGTCAAAATGTCAATAACTTGCCTACATTACAAGTTACTATTAATATCTGAACATTAAATACTTCATTAATATCGGAGCAAATTCTGATCAGTTATTGACTAGGATCTGCTCAGATATTAATGAAGTAAATAATGTTCAGATATTAATGGTAGCTTGTAGTGTATGGAACTTATTGATATTTTAACTGTTCAAAAGTATTTGGTCACCTGGTCTGCTACAAAACATCTGACGGTGACTTAACGAGTTCATATCTGATGTTAGTACGTGCGCAAACACATTTTCACAATTTAATAGATGAACTGAGATAGCAAGTGCACTGTTATTGCAATATTATGACTGTAATCAAAACCTTAGTTTACTTATTGTCGAGGAAACAAAATTTGAGTAACGGTTACTTATTCTAAACTTGTAATAAAAATAATTACCATATTTATTTTTTATTATGTACTTGATTTACGAGCCCGTATCAATGATGTCAGATCCCATAGTAGTCACGTTACATTTATCTAGCAACTATTCCATTCAAGCACGTGGTTGAATGCGAACGAACGTGGTGAAAACGTGACTCAATGTTGTTACAAATAAAGTAGTAACAATGAGAAAATGTGACTAAATATTACCCTGAACTAGCTTGATAGCTAGTCTGTTCGGTCGCTGGTTCGTCACATTACATCTCGTGATTGCCAATGACATATATTTTTACAATTTAGCATCACGACATGCCTCATGAACTGTTATTTGCATGATTTCTTATTATCCACTTACAGTAATGAATGACTGTACAAGACTATAAGTCTGTGCTAACACCATGTTTTATTCGTATATAAAAACTATCTTCATATTATGATATTCCAACGTAAACAAACATCATTAACTAGATTACATTATATCGTAGACTAATAATTGAATAGGTTGCAATAAATTTTCATGGTACCTAGTTATGGACTGGGTATGAATAATGTAAAAGTGTGGTTCATTAATATTCATGTTGCACGCAAATCTCTATAGCTGTTCCATCAATTTCAAATTGTTGATAAATAATAAAAAATAACTCTCATGTTATTAAAACAATGCATGCAGAATAATTTAATTAAGTTTACATTTGAAGTATTTTTTATCAATACTAGGAAATATCGGAAGGTATCAGATAACTATTGTTCGGTTTATCTTCAACAAAGTAGTTTAAGGTCGTAGCGTCCAGGAGGAATGTATACCTACTTATTAATGATAGATCAGTAACCAAGGTCGTTCTCTGTTGCAGGACCACGCCTGCCGGTCCGAGGGCGTCGAGCTGGCGCGGGAGCTGGACCACAACGCGGCCGCCGCCTGGATCGGCCACCCGTACTTCGACGTGATCGACAACTCCACCGACTTCGACAAGAAGATGAACCGACTAATCGCGTGCGTCTGCCAGAAGATCGGCATCGACACCGGCGACCGGCTCAACGTCAACTCCAAGAAGCGCAAGTTCCTCGTCAAGTCGCCGCTGGTCAGCGACGCGGAGTTCCCCGCGTTCCAGGACTTCGACGTGGTGCACAACTACCTGCAGAGCGACGTGCGCAAGGCGCAGGTGCGGCTGCGCAAGCGCGGCCAGAAGGGCCACTGGTCGTACATCCACACGATCCGCAAGTTCCACCCCACCAACGGGCAGTCGGTCGAGGTGCGCACGCAGCTCACGCACCGCGACTACCTCAACATGCTCCCGCAGCGGGACGACGCGCACTTCACCATCTTCAAGAAGCGCCGCTGCTTCATCTACAACAACCAGTACTACCAGTTGGACATTTATAGACAGCCCACGCATCCCAGGTGATTGTTGTTCCGAACTTGACTCTCTACTTTATCTTCTTCTAGGCATAAGTGCATATTTATGTATTTTATTTATTTATTATAATAAAGTGACGCTTGGTTTTAATTTTATTGATTTGTTATTTATGTGATTACTTTGAGAGTCTGTGTATATAGCTGCTCATCTTTTCAGGTAAATTTATGATGCTTTGGTAGTGGTTAGTCCTGCAATTATTTTTTTCTCGTAATAATGCGGTAGTCTAATTAATTCATATATGTTTCAGGTGCCGCGGCCTAGTGTTGCTCGAGACTTACAGTGCCGCGTATGATCAAGATTCGCTGCTCGCTTCGCTTCCCAAGTTTCTAGTGATAGAGAGGGAGGTGACCGGGGACCCGGCTTTCTCTATGTACAACTTGTCTCTGAAAGAAGACTGGAAGACCTCCAAAAGGTATTACAGAGGCAATGACTGCAATGGTGAGTTTATCGGCGTACACGTGCGATTGTTATTCCAAAATGGTACAGTACGAAGCTACACTCGAAGACATCTGGGTGTTTCTTCAGAAATTAACGCCATAAGTGTAATGTAAAAGACAAGTCTTTTCTTCTAGGTGCCTTTATTAGCTGATAAATCAATATTAGAAGCAGCCGAGTACTGTACTGTGATTGGGTTAGCAAATATTTGTTTACTTTGAAGCGAATTCTTTGTAATGTTTTTATTTACATTTTCCTCAAGTTTTTACCATTTCTTATGCATGTGACAATTTTCATGTGAACACTGGCGTAATTGTGTTTTAGTAATTAGTTAGACACCTTATTTATTAGTGATGTTAGATTTATTATTATTAGACAGTTTTAGATTTTCCGTTTTACATGTCTAGTCGTTGTTTTTAGTTTCACATTCGAGCGTCCCGCACCGTAGTGTGACCGCTAGTGTGGAAGTTTATAGCTGTTCGTATATCACCCTTGTAGAAATTAAAGCCAACAATGATTTTACAGATTCGAAAGCTGTTATTCTGGGACATAAATGCTCTGATATTATTTCAACTGATGACTCTTCTAGTATGGAGTAATAATAATCAAGAATTATTTTGTCATTGTTATGGACATTAACATTTAGTTAACGTGACTAACACAATAGCGCCAGTGTTTCATTGGGTGTCTGTGTAAACGTGAGGGGTTATAAGGTTTTGTTTTTTTTTATTTATCAGGAGTCGCTAAATGGTCAATGAAAAGCGACAGTGATGAGAAACTGAATGAGATTGGTGTCGATAAAGTGAATGGCCACGCGGAGAAAGCTAACGGACACGTTCACGAAAAGAGCAATGGATGCGGAGTCAAAGAGAACGGTGTCAAAATGAATGGGCACCACAGCGCAAACGCGCAGAAAGCCAAAACCAACGGCGTCGTCGCTAACGGCACCGCTCGCAATGTAGACGCGGATAACATAAAGAATTCCCACAGAATCGATCTCGGATCACCAAAGATTCCCAAGGTTGCGCTTAAGATATAAAAGATATTCAACTATACCTACCTATAGATGTAAATTTTATAAGATTCCACTTTGTAATGTTTCAATATACACCAAATTGTTTGTAAACTATTATTAAGAGTGACTTAGGAACTACTTACTATTAAAATCATACTTAACTTTTGTATCCACAGCCAATACCCTGGAAAAAACATTGCATATTGCTATATCATATTGTATCTATTCGTAATAATAATGTACAAAATGCCAAATGAAATCTATTTTTGTAGTATTCCTTGAGCGTAACATATTTTATGAAATATCAATGCACTCTTATAAATAAAAAATAGTGTAAAAATGAAATGTATTGAAAATAAATAAGTTATATGGTTTGTGCCTTCACATATTATATATTTGAATACTTGACAATTGACATATTTATTACATGTATTATTATAACAACGTCTATTTTGTCGCAAGTACTTAATTATACGTCGCAATAAAGTAAATTTAAGTATTGTTGCAGTATGATTAGATTATCTTAGTAAGTACTACTTTTACTTAATAGCATTTCATTTTATTTACTGTATTTTATTAATCGCGATAATAATCGGTTTGAATCAATTTCTTTGTTATTGCCTTTTTTTAAGTCTGTCAAGAGTACTATAGCTAGCTACACGAATGTTAAATGTATTGATGAAATTTATTTAATTTTATAGGTTTAAGATCAATTTTGAAAATCTTGATGTCGTGGCGTTGAAGTAGATGTTATTTTACTTTAGGGGTCCAAATATTAGATAATCCTCGCTCGTAATGAAGTTAGTGGGTCCCCTCTATAAGAATGTTGCTGATATTTTTAGTAAATCTAAATTGTATTTTGTTATAAAGCTCATTACCACGCAAATTCGAAATCGTAAAATGTGAATTACAAAAGTGTATTTTATGACGTATGCACCATTTATGGCACCCATGCCAATGCCATGGTTGCACTGAGGCTTTAGGTGTTTGGCAATTGGCCACCAGAGCATTGTTTATGGCTGTGCTATTATAATTGAGAAAGAGCTCAATCTTAGCTCAGCTTGTAAGTATCGGCAGTAAACAACGACAACTATGTTGTATAGGCTTACTATGATGTGTAATTCATCATCATCGTAATTGACGGATTTATACCCAGCTTCTGCCAGAAAATGAAAATTTTGTTATAGTATCAGTACTTAATGAGTACAAATATGGCTTTGTGATACTATTTCTATTGTTTACTGTGTAACAAATGTTTCTATGTATCGCAGTTAAAAAGCTTTTGGATGTAAAAATCTCTAAATTGTATGTCTATACATTCTGCATTGTTTCTGAATAAAGAAGCAAAGTATTACGTTGTGTGTATTATTTTCTTTTCTTACTCGTCTTAAGTACACCATAATTAGTGCTATAATAAATAAATGTACGGAAGACAGCACGTCAAGGTAAACACTGGTATCTTATGCAGTTGTAATAAGGGCTAATTTGCAACAAAAGTGGGTGACTTGAATGTGCTGGTGCTGTACTAGGTTCACCACGTATGCAAGATTTAATATTACCAATAGCCACGGACGAGTAAATTTACTCGTCAGTGCCAATCAATAGCCAAAAGATGAAAAGAATTGTTTCATTTAGGTCTCAGTCGCAACACGTGTAACACCGTTCCGTCCAACACTAAAAGACTTACCACATTGCGAATTTAACTATGACTATGGGCTATGGGTACTATTAAATCTTCTGTATTAGGTATACTTAATTTTACCTTCACGACAATAGGCATTACCTACCAACATCTTATGATTCTGTGGTTCTCGATGTAGGTCATCTCTGCTTTGCTTACTTTATTATTTTATACCTTCAATAATCAATTTATTGACAGATTTTCTTTAAAATTATTGTTTACAATATTCGACTAGCTAAAATAAAGAAATGTCAAGATTGTATATAATAATATTCGTCAAGCGAAGAGAAACCTAGAGAAACTGAACAAAATTAAAATGGCCGACTGAAAAGTGAGCCATTTATGTTCCACACGCCTTTCGTTCTTGCACCGCACATAAGTATCCCATGAGACTTTAAAATCTTTACGAATTAACATTCTTTTGTTTACGCGACCGCCGGCGGCCTATCGATCGATCCCTGAGCGATTTAACATGTTATCAGTATCCAGCAGAAGTCTATGGAGCACCCTATTGTATTGGGCACTTGAAATACCCCATTGTAATTTCTACTTCTACTATCGAGTTTGTTTTTCTGAGTAGAGAATTCTATCTCTTCTTAAAACGAACATTTTCGGAAGACCACTAACTGTAATAATATAGTAGGTAATAAAGGTAAAGATTACAGTTTACAAGGTTCCTAATAAATAACCGAGCATCAGCGAGGCGATGCGCCTGCACAGCAATGACCACAGTAGGTAGATTAGACACATAAAATAAATAAAACAAAGTTTATTTTTTAAAATCTCTTATTTTTTGGTCTTTATACATTTTTAACACTTTCTTTCCTGGTACCAGTCCTTGGCTTAGGCCTGGTCTTTTTAGTTTCTTCTTATCTGCCCCACCTTCCCAAAGAGTGTCATCTGTTGGAGAAACACTTTCCACTTGAGGTGGTGGTAGTGACGTCATAGTTCCAGCACCTTCGCAAACTACAGACTTCAGTTTCTGAAAAAATAAATAGGTTTGTTGTAATATCTTTAAAGCTGTCTTTGTTTCATAAAGCTTGTTAATATTTTTAGTGAATGGATTTAATAAATATAACAAATTGCACCTGTTTCTCTGCATCTAATTCTTCAGAAGTCTTCTGGATGTCGGAGTCATGGGCATATTTACAGTTGTGTCCAAACCTACACTTTCCTTTTCTGTAGTTCCAGCATATCTTCTTCCCGTTGATCATGACTGTGTTGTCTTTGCCTGGAACCTTACAGTCATTGCCTATGTACTTGACGATTACATGCAAAATTGGTTTCTACAGTTTCTGGTATCAATAAGAAATGCCCGTTTTTTTGCTATGGTATGATGGCATTTGAATTCTCCGTAGACTTAATCTAATGCTTAGAAATAAAATTTTAGAAGGTTGATTGTGATTAATTAATTAAATAAATTAGAATTGATAGAAAGTCAACATGTACCATTTTAACATGTTTCTCCAGTATAGCAGCTTTGGCTAGCTCGGCTTCAACGAAGGGATTGGAGAACACTGAAGTCTGAAGAGCACTTTCTCCAAGTGCTGGTTTAGGTAACTTTGGCTTATCACTGTTTGATCTGTAAAAGATACGAGAAATTATGTGATCAGCATGCTGAGTGTTTACATTGTCTTCTAAACAAAACAAACAATGTTTTGATTATTAAAAGTTGAGAAACGTAAAAATAATCGCACGTTTCATGTTCTTCTTCCTCTCGTTCGGAATCACTTGAAGACGATGATCCGTAATCAAGTAAAGCATTCATGATTAAAGGAGTTTATTGTAATCACTTAGTAATTATTATTTTGGAAAACTACTGGAAGAAGCTGCAGGAATATATTCAGACACCGTTAATTTACTACAAGAAAGAACGCAACCCAATATTTAACCAAAAAAACCGAACGAAACGACTCGTTAGTTTGATTGACATGACAATGAATGATGACAATGACATTTGTATGTTAGTGTGAGTGACTGTCAATGGTACTGTAAAAATCATGTCTAGTCTATGTTTTTAAGGCGAAGGCCGCAGATTGCCATAAAAAAAATCTTTCGAATTTTGGATCGGATACGCAGAAAAAGAATTTTGAGCTGTGTAAAACTAGCTCAACCATTTTCTTCGCATAACTAGTGATAAAGTTAATAAATTGGTTACGAGATTAAAAATTTTGTTTGAGTGCGTAAATAAAAACAGACCTTTCAAAAAAGTATCCTTTTCCATAATATAGATGACAAACAAGCAAAAAAGCTGGCTGGGTCGTTTTACGAAAAAGTTGGAGAAAGTCTCCCGTACGTTGGTCACCCCTGTCAAACTTTTTAATTTTTTCTATCAATAAGAGTAAAAGAGATAGCAAATCCTTCTAGTTCTCGGTGACGGCGGCATCAATTTCTGAATTAATTACCATTTGTCGCAAAAACTGCGCGTCCTTTATCTTTTCTGGACCAAAATCTCTAATCTTAATTCAGGTTGTGTGAAATAGTGATCCAAATGGCTTCTGACGAAGAAGTAGACGGCTCTTTTGCAGGTAAACGGTCTATTTAGCTAGCATGTCATAGGTAAGCCGCGAATAGCGGTATCATGTGTTTACTTGCGGTGTATGCAATTAAAATTTAGAAAATTTTGAGGTTCGAAGTGGTATCAGAAATCCAAAACACATCGATGTTATCATTGGACTATCAAAGAACGTGTTAGTGAGTGTTTCAATGGCGTATTTGTTGTTGCTTGGTTGTAAATATTTTTATGTGGCAGTCAGTGACAGAAAAGAACATGCAATATCCCTCATTACTACTTAACAAAATGGACGCCGCCAAACAAAGGGATTAGTGACCTGACCGCGAGGAGTGAGCGTGTCTTGCGAAATGCTGGTTCCGTGGGCTTCGTAGGGCAGGGTCAGGCGTGGGGCACGTCGGGAGTGGTCTGACCAGTTTGTTGCACTTGCAGGAGACGAGGACGTGGAGGAGGGCGAGGGTCAGAACGAGAACTCTGGTGAGAGTGATGAAGCACCCCCAAAGGTAACAACACCTTGAACATTACTATTGATTTATACCATTTTTTTTACCTTCATTGTGATTCATGACTTTGTATTCAAAGTTGAATTTAAACTAAATGGTTTAGATGTATTAGAATTTCAAATTTTTCGTCTGCATTTTATTTAGAAAAGTAGTCTATTTTTGGCAATTTTGTAGGAGGATGAAGATTATTCACCTGAAGATGGCAGGAAGAAGAAAAAAGGCAAAAAAAGAAAAGCCCGAGGTGAAGATAAAAAAGGCAGAAAGAAAAAGAAGAAGAGAAAGAATGAAAGTGAAGATGTAAGTAGCTAATGTAACTTATCATTTTAGGTTCAGAAAATAATAGTTGATGTGATCCTTCAATGTATTTACTACATTAAAATATTTTCACATTACTCTTGAAACACCTTGTACTGCACCCATTGAATAGGTCAAATACCAACTTACTAATCTAGAGGCCATGTGTGCATACTTTATGTCAGTTTTATTTTATGAAAACATATTTGCAATTTTGCAAATAATTTATTAATCAAAACTTATGAACTAGCTTTTTAATTATGATTGGGTTGCAGGTTATAATAATATCATGTGTGTAAACTTGATATAAAATCTTATCTGTTTATCATCTATAGATACATTGTGTAGGTATACTTATCATAATTTTCTCTTCAGATGTTATTTGGGACATTAAGATAGATCACATAGTTAATTTAATTTGTTTATGATTCAAAAATCAAATAGTTCCAATTATTAATACACTATAGTCACCATTGGTGAATGTTGGAATAAGTTTAATCTTGTGAAACATAAGGTTATAATAAGTTGGAGGAAAACTGTTAAAAAACATCCCTAAGTTAATCTATCATTTTATATTGACTTAAAAAAACGAAATATTGCTTGTCTTTGAGTTAATTTATCGATACTGTCAACTTCCTGACAAAATTGATAGTCTAAACAGTAGCACCTCTAAATATAAAGACTATAAACAGTATACCTGTTACATAATATTTGTTATGTAATGCTGAACTAGGAAAACTGTTTATACATGTCATGTTTTATACATACTATTATTCTTTTTAATTTCATGACTCACAAGTAGTGATGGCCCTGGGGAATATTTCCAATTTCCAGTTATTTATTCACAGTAAATTACAGGGAATATTCCCAATGTTTCCGGAAACTTTCCTGAAGCTTCCAATGCCAAAAATTAAATATGGTAAGAAAATAAAATCTTTGAAACTAAGCAGCGGCTTATAATACGATTTTTATGAATCATATTATATTCTAGGAGAAGGTAGTTTTTGAAATATGAGTAAAAGCTAAATATCAAGAAAAAAATAAAATAAAAATTAAACCGCCTATAAAAACTCAATAAATAGCTTCAAATAATGTACTTGTATTCTATTTAAGATAAACAAATTTCTTTGGAGTCTGTGCATGATGTCAAACTTACGTACACCAACAGTCTTCACACATAACTTTGGGAATTTACTGTAAGTTTCCGGGAAAGAAGAGGGTTTCGTTTGTATGGGGAAAATGCTAACACCTTGTACATGACACAAAAAAATAGCTCATGTAAGGCGTTATCATTTTAAGAATGATTGTCATCCATGAAATATAAAATTTTTTGATAATATGTAATGTAACTTAAACTAATAAAATCTAGCAATATTTCATGCCTAATAAATCTGTTAAATACCTGTCAGCCAATCAGCTGTTAGAACAGATAAAAAAAGATCGAAAGCGGAAAGCAAAATGACATTTGACATTGACAGAAAAACTTTTTTTTGCACGTTTTGACATGTTTTTTGAGTAAGTATAGACAGAAGGATTTGCCAAAGCTTTTAAAAGTTTATAATTTTATTATTTAAATTACCTAAAAAATGTGAATTAAATGAAGATTACATTATAGTATGTTTAACTACCTGTATTTTTAGCTATTTTTAGAGAATCCGTACATGGTCTTAGCATTTATGAAAACATCTCCTTTACTCAAAGTTCCCAAAATTGCCGGGAACGGCACATCAGTACTCACAAGTTACTTTCATATGAATTTATTTTTAAACTAGAGGTTCCACTGCTTCACGCTAATGACGGGTTTTACGTCCAAATTTTCATTTCATCATACAAACCTTGTTCCATCAATAAATAAACCATTGGGTGCAGTTATTCAGAATAGTCGAGTACAACATTTCGATTGTTTTAAATTCTATTTTTCTTGCATAGGACGAAGAATTCGGTCTGGAGATCGAAGCGGAAGGTGACAGTGACTACGCTCTGAGCGCCATGTCGAGCGGCAAGAAGTCGCGCAAGGGCCGCGGCAGCAAGCACGCCACGCCGTCCACGCCGGCCGCCTCAGACTCAGGATCTGGTGAGATTCTGTGCTATTTATTTAAACCGCGGACAGAATATTGCGCTAGTGATGAATGTTCTGGACAGCTGTCGAGAGGCAAGGGCCGCGGCAGCAAGCACGCCACGCCGGCCGCCTCTGACTCAGGATCTGGTGAGATTCTATGCTATTTATTTAAACCGCAGACAGAATATTGCGCTAGTGATGAATGCTCTGGACAGCTGTCGAGAGGCAAGTTGTCGCGCAAGGGTCGCGGCAGCAAGCACGCCACGCCGGCCGCCTCTGACTCAGGATCTGGTGAGATTCTATGCTATTTATTTAAACCGCAGACAGAATATTGCGCTAGTGATGAATGCTCTTGACAGCTGTCGAGAGGCAAGTTGTCGCGCAAGGGTCGCGGCAGCAAGCACGCCACGCCGGCCGCCTCTGACTCAGGATCTGGTGAGATTCTGGGCTATTTATTTAAACCGCAGACAGAATATTGCGCTAGTGATGAATGCTCTTGACAGCTGTCGAGAGGCAAGTTGTCGCGGCAGCAAGCACGCCACGCCGGCCGCCTCTGACTCAGGATCTGGTGAGATTCTATGCTATTTATTTAAACCGCAGACAGAATATTGCGCTAGTGATGAATGCTCTGGACAGCTGTCGAGAGGCAAGTTGTCGCGCAAGGGTCGCGGCAGCAAGCACGCCACGCCGGCCGCCTCTGACTCAGGATCTGGTGAGATTCTATGCTATTTATTTAAACCGCAGACAGAATATTGCGCTAGTGATGAATGCTCTTGACAGCTGTCGAGAGGCAAGTTGTCGCGCAAGGGTCGCGGCAGCAAGCACGCCACGCCGGCCGCCTCTGACTCAGGATCTGGTGAGATTCTGGGCTATTTATTTAAACCGCAGACAGAATATTGCGCTAGTGATGAATGCTCTTCACAGCTGTCGAGAGGCAAGGTGTCGCGCAAGGGACGCGGCAGCAAGCACGCCACGCCGGCCGCCTCTGACTCAGGATCTGGTGAGATTCTGGGCTATTTATTTAAACCGCAGACAGAATATTGCGCTAGTGATGAATGCTCTTGACAGCTGTCGAGAGGCAAGTTGTCGCGCAAGGGTCGCGGCAGCAAGCACGCCACGCCGGCCGCCTCTGACTCAGGATCTGGTGAGATTCTGGGCTATTTATTTAAACCGCAGACAGAATATTGCGCTAGTGATGAATGCTCTTGACAGCTGTCGAGAGGCAAGTTGTCGCGCAAGGGTCGCGGCAGCAAGCACGCCACGCCGGCCGCCTCTGACTCAGGATCTGGTGAGATTCTGGGCTATTTATTTAAACCGCAGACAGAATATTGCGCTAGTGATGAATGCTCTTGACAGCTGTCGAGAGGCAAGGTGTCGCGCAAGGGTCGCGGCAGCAAGCACGCCACGCCGGCCGCCTCTGACTCAGGATCTGGTGAGATTCTGGGCTATTTATTTAAACCGCAGACAGAATATTGGGCTAGTGAAGAATGCTGCGATATGCGATAGATATAATAATATGAAGTACAATAATTACGAGTAGAGTTTCGCGGTTTAGCTATGTGTGTGTGACGTGTGCAAGGGGCAACTGCCAGAGACTCGTAGCATAGATTCTTCGATATTTACTTTTACGCGGAGTCGTGAGTGACCGACGCGATGATACAAAGGCGAATCGTGCTTCTCTACAAACTGGGAATCAGTATATCAAGGCATCGAGTAAACAATACCACTTTGACCACGTTTGCTTCGTCGCACACCTCGCTCATTTAGGACACCGCCTTCCATGCTTCAGACGGAATACTTTACATCGTAAAGGCTTATTTTTTATGTCACATCAAACACGCAGCTCCTAAATAGAAGACGATTGCGTTACTGTAAACTTTTCGTAATTTTTTGAAGGCGATTAAATTTTTTATACTCAAACTGTACCCTAAGTTGAAATAAACGAATTGATTACCTTATTTATTTTTGAAGTCGGTAAAAATTAAAAAAACCCAGTCTTTATTAATTCTTACTAATGTTGCCGTCAGGTATGCCCACAGTGGAGGAGGTGTGCTCCTCCTTCGGCCTCGCGGACGTCGACATCCAGTACACAGACGCCGACTTCGAGAACTTGACGTCGTACAAGCTGTTCCAGCAGCACGTGCGCCCTATGCTTGTCAAGGAGAATCCTAAGGTAAGTGCCTTGTGCCTTTTAATTTGGAATTACACTTGTTTTATAGATTCAGAAACCGTGACTCTGTGACAGACGACGAATCGAACCCCGTGTCTTACGCTATCCTGCCCATATGATGATGATGATGTCCTCCACGACGTGTCCGTCGACGGCGACATTGACCTTGTCACTTTCTGGCATGAGCTCGGAGGTGACTTGCAAACCCGAACTTGGACTTGAACGTGCGACTGCATAGACTGCACTGCAACTGTCCACTTGTGTTGTAGGTGTAGTTGTAGGAGACCTTGGGGCGTGTGTTTCGAGCTTGGCGTTTGGCGTCGAATTCATTTTTGACTGCATTACGCCACTCTGGCCTCATCAACGCGTCCCTCTCCCATGTATTATGCGACATTATTATGCGAGTATCTTCGATACAAAGACGTCCTGCGGCATGCCGGCCCATATAGGCATACGCCCGGATAGCGATTTCTCGTCTGTCACAGAGTCACGGTTGCTTTTTACAAGTGCAATTTATATTATTAATTTTGTATAGTGACAAAACACTATAAAAACAAAAATATACTTTACACTTGTTTTACTCATTCATTTTAGAGTCTTATACTATGGTTTGTTGTTATGTGGTATAACTGGTAGGTGACAAGGTCTAGAGAAACTTTAACTACCTCATTCACCAAATAGAAGTGACACATCATTTGAGACACCCAAATACACAGCCTATCACACAAACTCTAGCAGCTAACTACAATTTGTATCAATCTAATCATGATGTCCTCAGCAGCAGTGTAGGACGTCCACCGACAAGATAGACAGTCGACCTTGTTAAGATCGCAGGACAGGGGTCGTACTCTTCAGACCACAGAATATATAATAGTACTACATCTTCAGACTGCCAAGATTTTTGATTACCGCCATCTCTTTCACTCGCAAAGCCATACTAGTATGAGCAACAAGGACGGCTAGATTGGGAAACACAACATTGTATTGCAGAGTAAAGGTACTGGTCACTGTGGAAAACCGTAGGGGAGACCTATGTACAGCAGTGGAGACGTCCTTTGGCTGATAATGATGATGATGAATCATGATGTCTCGTTTTCTCTTCAACAGTTGTGGACCTTATAACCATTCGTTAAACATAAATTACGTTGGTCCCATATATTCTCTCTACTAAGTCTTAATCAGTCAGGTATCAAACGAATGCCGAGAGTCGCATAACAATGGAATTTTTTTTGTGTCTCGTTTACACATACTTGACGAGTAAATAAGTCTATTTTTGGCAGGTCCCCATATCAAAGCTGATGATGCTGGTGGCAGCCAAGTGGCGTCTGTTCTGCGAGAGCAACCCGGCGCTCGGCACGGCGCCCGGCTCCGAGGACAACACCAACGCCTCCACCGCGTCCGACTACGCGCCCAAGCGAGCCGCGCGCGCCAAGGAGGTTAAGGTAGTATCGTTTATGATTGCAGATATATTTTTCTACTTTTGTAGAGTACAAAATATGTTTTTAGTTGTAAAGTTAGTTTTAAACTTCATATTACATCGAATGTTACCTAAGATTCCTGAGTTTTACCTAAGTTAGATTTATAAAAAACGGAATCCCTTATTTCATTCTTCATACTCAAGTTCTGTCAAGTACGTAAAAAAACATGCATCATTATGCTATTAACTAATAAACACACATGAATAAAATTGCTCATTCGACTCTCGTACCCGTACACTTATATAGCCACACTATAATTTAGCAAATAACCCTCAAATTTGTCTCTTCTAGAATGAAGAAGTGGCCGAAGAAGCAGAAGAAGAAGAAGAGGAAGAAGCGAGCGACGAGGGAACGCCCGCGCCCCGCAAGCGCGGTCGCAAGCCCAAGCACGCGGGCGCGACGCGCGGCAAGCCCGGCCGCAAGCCCAAGGTGCCCACGCTCAAGATCAAGTTCAGCAAGCGCAAGCGGACTAGCAGTGTGAGTTCTAATTATAGTTGTAAAGGCTAGAAGTTATCAAACTTATTTATTTCTTTTTCTTTTACTTTGCCACGATGGAACCGCTTATTATCTAAAGATAAGCTCCGTAGCGGTTTGGTGCCAATTTACGGATGAGATACACGGGCTATTACGTCTAATACTTTATATAAGATCGTTGAATATTGTAGATGTAGCTTTAAACTCATGATTTACTCGCGTGATAAAATTCTTTTCGCGCATTATTTCGCTAGCATTCGGTAGGTTCACGTAAAAGTTAGTCAGTTTTTATGCTTGTCTAATATTGTAAACAATCTTGATATTCCTTTTTAACGAAACAATTCGTTTTAAAATAAGATTGACTCAAAACTCAAAACCTACATAGACCAGTCATCGTTGAAAACTGAGATCTTTTCAAATCAAAAAAAATATTCATTTTTTTCACTGATATAATTTTAAAAGTTATAAAAAGATTGTTTACATCGTTCGACTAGCAAAGAGAAACGGATATAATGGCGACCCAAAAACTACTACGATATTGAACGTAGCTTGTGTGTGCAGGAGGAGGAGCAGGAAGGCAGCGCGGGCGCGAACTCTGACTCGGACGCGGAGTTCGAGCAGATGCTGGCCGAGGCCGAGGAGCCCAAGCCGCCCGCCCCGGACGACGCGCCGCCGCCCAAGGACGACGAGCCCAACGCGCCGGTACACATTTTCGTTGAAAACTAACCCTTATTACAACCGCATAAGATACCGCAGTGTTTACCTTGACGTGCTGTTGTCTGTACATAATCTCTAATCTATTGAATTAAAAAGATCTTACAAACGATATTTCCTTGGACATCTTCTGTTCTGATAATGAAGAAAGCGGCTAAGTGCCTTTTTTTTAGGCAAGCAGATTATGACCTCGATCGCACTAGATGTCAGGTGTGGGTAAGGTGAGAATTTATTACTTAAATCGATATTTTCTTCCTTCAGGCACAGCCCAAGAAGAAGGCTAAGACAAAGATTGGTAACAAAAGCAAGAAGAAGAAGAAACTAAAGACGACAAACAAGTTCCCGGACGGCGCTGAGGGCGAGCAGGAACACCAGGACTATTGCGAGGTGAGTTTGCGTTTTTGTTAACATTCTATTCTATATAAATGAAGAGAATTTGGTGCTGTACCGGCGCACAATCCCATGGTTATTCAGGGTCCATTCGTTTTTCTTTTGTGTTGAGTCCTTGCAGTATTATTTTATTTTGTCCAGTTGACCTGATTAATTCTTTATCGTTAGCCTCGTCAAGTTGACGGAATTGACGCACATCTTTTATAGGGTTCAGTTCTCTCTCTATTGATGGAAACTGCAGATATAAATGTGCCAATGTTTTACCTGTAAAATGAGAAGCAGAGGAGGACATAACTTAGATAACCACATTTGCCATTGCCATAACATGATTGATGTGGATTCTAACTTATTCTAGTTACTAGACTAAGTAACAGAAGCTCTACTACGAAAAACGAAATCCGTTGATACGATTATCGTTTTTCGGAACCGAAAGATTTTTAGTATGGAATGCTTTCTACGAAATGCTTCGGATCCGTAAAACGATTTCGTTTTTCGTAGTAGGCCTTCAGATTCCACAAAAGTTGCTGTCCAAAAGTTTAGTGGTAAAATTCCCAACATTCCCTATTATATTGCGATATCTCATAATAAATGACTTGTATTTTGTCGTGATGCAGGTGTGCCAGCAAGGCGGCGAGATCATCCTGTGCGACACGTGCCCGCGCGCGTACCACCTGGTGTGCCTGGAGCCCGAGCTCGAGGAGACGCCCGAGGGCCGCTGGTCCTGTCCGCACTGCGAGGCCGAGCCCAGCCAGGACCAGGACACGGACGACGAGCACCAGGAGTTCTGCAGGTCGGTGGCCACTCCTTATGTTTGCCAGAGATGCTTAGATAATTTTGGGAACACTTGCGCATGATGATTCAACCCAGGATTACGTTAATCCTGGATGAAATCATCATTCTGTCTCTGTCAGTTTATTTGACGTTGACAGAGATAGAAATAAGATTTAATCCAGAGTATTCCTGTTTGAAATCATCGCAAGTGGGCATTAGTGTATTAGGTAGCCTTCTCTGTCTTATAACAGTAAGACAATGCGATCGAGCGCCACAATCCGAGTTAGTTTAACAAACTTTTAAGGCATCCTTAAGTAATGATTACAGATCACAGAAGTAGATTATTTCACCAATCAATTACATTATGTTTCCCTAAACTCCATAAATAAATAACTTTTTTTGTAGGTATCTACTTACCCAACACTTTCTAAATACCTAACTATTGTATGTACTGAATAGCTGTAACATTAATTATATTTTTTACGACAACAATTATTATTGTGATACTTATATCTTTTAATTGTAAATTAGAGAACATTTCCAAAAATATACAATTATTATTTATATTCTGCAGAATTTATCAGACACTTAACCAGTTGACGCACTGATTTAAGAATAGTATGCGTCTAATCACTGATTCAAGACCCTATGAATTATTAAACTAAACGCCATATTGAAAAAGGTCTTCTGATACAATGAGTTGTTAACGTGCCATTTATTTTCAGAATCTGCAAAGATGGTGGCGAGCTGCTGTGCTGCGACTCGTGCCCGTCCGCGTACCATCGGTTCTGCCTCAACCCGCCGCTTGACGAAGTACCGGACGGGGATTGGAAGTGTCCTCGATGTAGTGTAAGTTATTTACGACTTGTGTGACTTGCTATAAGATTCAGTGCAGTGAGATTGAAATAACAATTGTTGGAATTACATAACATCAAAATAACGTAATGATCTAAATAATCGCACAATGACCCACTCGGATGTTAAGTGCGGAAATCACTCCAGTCAAACTAAATAAATAACTTATGTAATGATTTAATTCTATAAGGTTGTTGATGAGAATGAGAATCCACAAATTTTTTGATGATCGTACATAGCAGGGTTTCTATGTAACTAGCAAACGATAGGTACTCGAGTCCAAACAATGTGGGACAGGTAAATAAGATTTCATTTTGTGCAACTGTAAGTAACAGTTTATTTCAGTGTTTTCAAAAATATTGGAAACCTTGCAGACAGTGATCTGTCGGGTTACATAATTGCCCCACGGATTCTACATTACTCGTCACCTCATTTATGAAATTCATCAGTCTAGTATTCATATTTTTTAACAAATTCTTGACAAGTTGATTCATAATGAAAGCGTCCGTTTCAAATGTAAAATCGCTAACTATTGATGAGCATTTCACACTGATGACGCCTTTGCAGTTACTTGATTTATCTCCTATACCTGAAACCGTTCCCTTGCATCTCATTCGAGGTAATTTTAGGAGTTGCGCTGCATGTTCTGTTATAAGGGTTGTTTGTGATCCTTGGTCTAACAAGGCCCTCATGATATGATATATACCGTCGACTGCCTGTATCTTTACCAATGCAGTTGGAAGTAGGACCTCGACGGGTTCATTGACTGATGAATTCGCCACGTGCGAATTTTTGCCGACTTGAACTCCGGCGTTAGCGCTTTTGCTTGCGCTTCCCCCGCGCACACCCGCGCTCGCGCTCGTATTACCGATGTCCGGTACTGAGCGAGGTGATTGCGTAAACGCTTCGTGCAGCAAGCTATTATGATCTTTATTGCACTCGCGGCACCCGTTTTCTGATGAACAAGGTTTTTGGGGATGATAATGAAGACAGTTTATGCAGTATCCGTTGTTTTTGATGGTCTTGAGTCTATTATATGGTGACATTTCCATAAATTTTGGACAGAAGAAAATGCGGTGCTCATTATTGCATAACGAACACCTACTACTTTTTGATGACGCTGGTTTCTTGATATAAGTAGGTTGCGACGTTACCTTGCTGCTCGTTGAAAATGAATGTTTTATTTGATTATTACTTTGATACTTTGACCCCTGATTTATAGCATGTGGTTTTTGAGGCGCACTATCTTGCTTTCTGCGTGCTGATTCTAAGATGGTGAATTTAGTCTCTAGGAAATGTAACAGTTCATTGAGTACTGGTAATTCCCTAGGGTCTTTAACGGACTCTACATACTCTGTAAATGATATTGTATCCAACTTTTGGGTCAAAATATGGACAAGAAGGGGGTCCCATGTGCTGATATCGACCCCTAAGTTTTTAATAGCATTCAGACACTCCAATGTACTGTCATGAATACGTTTGAGATGGGCTGCTGTTTGTTGTTGGGCTGTGGGTATGTTCATTAAGATATTGATATGAGATGTAAATATAAGTTTTTTGTTATTATATCGCTGATTGAGAATGTCCCAACAGATCGAATAGTTGTCTGAGCTCACGTGCAAGTGCTGAATTAGTTTTTCTGCTTCTCCTTTCACCTTTGTTTTTAGGTACTGCATCTTTTGAGCGTCTGACATTGATGGGTTGTTATGGATTGTTTCGTTAAAGAGGTCTTTGAACGAAACCCAATTGATGTAACTGCCCCCGAAGGTTGGTACCTCTATTTGAGGGGTGGACTTTTCTTGATGAGCCACAGACCACATTTTTTTGTTAATGGCCTTTTTGATGTTATCGTATTCTTGTTCATAATACGAATAGGCTTCTTCATATTTTTTATTTGAGCCATTGAGGTCACAATCTAACTCCCAATGTAAAGCATCAATAACTGCCCAACGGTTATGGAGGGTGCGAAGCAGGTCTTCGAACTCCCATTTTTCGGATACTGATGCTATATTAATCTTGTTTATGGTTCGTTGCAGTGCTCTGAAATTGCTCTGCTGTCTGTTCAACATCTCGTCGGTTTTACTTAATGAAGACGTAGATGTTGTGGGTTTTGATGGGACCTTTATCTCACTCGGATTCGAAGTGACAAATGTTGGAGGTTTTAATATAGGTGTTCTTGGTCTCTCTACATTTGCTGGCTGATAGTTCTGAATCTGAGCTCTGATAACGTCAAATCTCTCTTTTACTTGAACATGTTCTTGATCGATCTGATTTTTACTTGCTTCATCCAGATCTAGCTGTGATAATATGTTGTAGTTATTGTTATACTCGAACCAGTAGCTGTCCAGAGTATCCAACCTACGTTTGATGTAATCAGGCGACGACTTCCTTTCTGGGCCGTCTTTTTTGAAGTTGGTTAAAAGTGATTCAATTGCTGAAGTCAATTGTTGCTGAGTAGCGAGAATGTCATTGAAATTTGCCATGATTGGTGTTAGTAAAAAGGACTGATCTTACTTGAGCTGAAGATACTGCCTGTTAGCCTCTGCTGAAGCTGCTGATATGCCGATGCTGACGCGGCTGGCGCTCCAGAGGAGATGCTGATGCTCCCACTGAAGTTGTTGGTAAGGCGGACACGTCCTGAGTGGTCACGCCCGTTGGTAGCCTCGAAACACCCAAACTTGATTATGGGATTCCGGGGCTGGCTGCGCTTCTTGATCACGCAACGTTGAGATGATGTTGTTTGATTAAAAGTCCGCACACTTGATAGCACGTTGATTTGACTGAGTTTTTGAACCGCGAACACGTCACTTAGTGCACGATGTCACGATAGGCCGCTTGCGGAAACACTTCACACGAAATAAGGTCACACACGCGTGTAAGAGGTCCCGCTACGGTAGCTCGAAGGACCATGTACGGGGATGCCGTAACAGTTTGAGGGGGTTGATTTGAAATGATAGAGAGAATGTTTGTAAAATATGAAAAACTTGTATATTAAACTTGATTTATGCTAGAAATGGATTTTGTTGGTAAGTGAGAACG
The DNA here is from genome assembly GCA_963584085.1 of Pyrausta aurata. NCBI lineage: Eukaryota > Metazoa > Arthropoda > Insecta > Lepidoptera > Crambidae > Pyrausta > Pyrausta aurata. Next base: position 2,712,717 of record OY757257.1, read on the forward strand.
CGCGACTTAATGGTTTGATGGATGCGAACGAACTGAAGTATTTGTACAAAAAGTAATGAAACGTAATAACAAAAGTAGGGCGAATTTATGCTGACGAAAAGTGTTGTACGTGCTTGCCCGTACACTAAATAAGTAGCTTTTAATAACTTTTGTTCGTTCCCAGTGCCCCCCACTGGACGGCAAGGTGGCGAAGATCCTCACGTGGCGCTGGAAGGAGCAGTCGGCGAAGTCGAAGGCGCCGCGCAGCCGCGAGTTCTTCGTCAAGTGGCACGAGCGATCCTATTGGCATTGCAGCTGGATATCGGAACTACAGGTAACGTTATATTTATCTTCATTTGTTTTATTTATTTATTGCTCAACCAAAATTTGTTCAGTGTTTTGAAAAAAAAAGTTTTGAGATACTGACAAGTGACCTGAAAAGAGAATCATAAGATTGCCTAAGCATGAAGTGCTTAAGATTACTATTTGCTCTCCATGTGATCTTTTCTCTGCAATGCCTCCTAAATACTTAATATGAAAAAAAAAACATCCCTAAGCAAGTTAAGCCGATATGTATGAATATGTTTTTTAATAAGTTATCATTCTCCCTCGTCCCTTGCTTGACCCAAAATGAAATGTAGCTTACCATTTGAACTGAAGTCCATTTCATTAGAGTACCTATGAAATAGGGAAAAACTCTTGCTTCAGTACATCAGCCTTTAATACTCTATATTGTAAGCATACTAATTAACTTTTATTGCTCAATATCTTCACTAACTTAAAAGCATAAGAAGTACTGACTAGCTATTCTATTATTATTTACTTTAAATATTTTTTTATGCTAAAACACGTCATATCTCCTTTCGCCAGCTGGACGTGTTCCACCCGCTCATGTACCGGTACTACATGCGCAAGTCGGATCCAGAGGAACCTCCGAAGCTCGAGGAGCCGCTGGACGAGCGCGACAACCGCGCCAAGCGGCTGAAGGACCAGAAGCAGCAGGACCAGGACACAGACGAGAAGATGCTAGAAGAGAAGTATTACAGGTAATAATAGTTATGTGTTATAGGTAAACCGCTTCATTAAGAACTCGCCTGCGGGGCAAAGTTGTGCGGGGGGAGACGAAAGCGCGGTTAGTGAGCAGCGCGGGCGAGTGTTTCTGCGGCCGCCCGCACCTCTCGCGCGACCCGCTCTCGCCTCCCCTCACGCCCCTGAACCCCGCAGGCGAAGTCTCACTGAAGCGGTTTACCTAGTCTCGTGGTACAGTAACGGCCGTTCCTTATATCCATTCTAACTGTGTTTTTGCCCTACTAAAGTTAGAAATGGTTATCTAACTGGTTAATAGCTTGAGTTACGCTAAAAAGGATTCTCTGGAATTGAATAAAAGTTGCCTGCCTCCAAATAACAAGAGCTTCTAAACAAACATAACCTTAACTGTCTCTCACAGGTACGGAGTAAAACCAGAATGGCTAGTGGTTCACCGCGTGATCAACCACCGCACGAGCCGCGACGGCACCACGTACTTCCTGGTCAAGTGGCGCGATCTGTCCTACGACCAGGCCACCTGGGAGTCCGAGCACGAGGACATCGCCGGACTCAAGAATGCCATTGAATATTATCAGGTATGTAGCATATGGGCGATTATAAGGTTCTCTCAACATATCTGGCCCTTTGTCAAATGTTGTTATGTGTATAGAATACAAAGAAGTCGTAAAAGATTATTTACTAGCAAATATTTTGGTAATATTATAACTTTTATAAAGTTATTTATCAATGATTCAAAGCTTTTTGACCTTAAATCAAAAGGCCGAGTTTAAAATTTTGGGAGCTGCGATATGCTGTCACTATCATTAAAAAAATACAAGTCTTGTAAATGAAAATATGATTAAAATATTATTTCTACCTTCTACAGGATATGCGAGCCTTCATCACTTCGGAAGGCAAGTCGAAAGGCAGCAAAGGCAAGAAGCCCGGCCGCAAGAGCAAGAACAAGGACGTGATCGACGACGACGAGAGCAGCAGCGGGCTGCAGGCGCGCCCGCGCAAGTACAACCCGCCGCCCGACCGCCCCACCACCAACCTCAACAAGAAGTACGAGGACCAGCCGCCCTTCGTGTACGAGACCGGCATGCAGCTGCACCCCTACCAGCTGGAGGGGCTCAACTGGCTGCGCTACTCGTGGGGACAGGGCATAGACACCATCCTGGCCGACGAGATGGGTCTCGGCAAAACCATCCAAACGGTGACCTTCCTGTACTCTCTGTTCAAGGAGGGCCACTGCAAGGGACCCTTCCTGGTGTCCGTCCCCCTCTCGACTATTATCAACTGGGAGAGAGAGTTCGAGCTGTGGGCGCCGGATCTATACTGCATCACGTACGTCGGCGATAAGGATTCTCGAGCGGTCATCAGGGAGAACGAGCTCACGTTCGACGATGGGGCGAACCGGGGCGGACGACCCTCCAAAATCAAGTCGCAGGTCAAATTCAACGTGCTCCTCACGTCGTACGAGCTGATCTCGATCGACTCTACGTGCCTCGGCTCCATCGAGTGGGCCTGCCTCGTCGTCGACGAGGCTCACAGACTCAAGAGCAACCAGTCCAAGTTCTTCCGGCTCCTGGCCGGCTACCACATCAACTACAAGCTGCTCCTCACCGGCACACCTCTGCAGAACAACCTCGAGGAACTGTTCCACCTCCTCAACTTCTTGAACAAAGACAAATTCAACGACCTCGCGGCGTTCCAGAACGAGTTCGCCGACGTGTCGAAGGAGGAACAGGTGAAGAGGCTTCACGAAATGCTGGGGCCGCATATGCTGCGCCGACTCAAGGCGGACGTGCTCAAGAACATGCCCACCAAATCGGAGTTTATCGTGCGTGTCGAGCTGTCGCCGATGCAGAAAAAGTACTACAAATACATTCTGACGAGGAACTACGAGGCTCTGAATCCAAAGGGCGGCGGACAGACCGTGTCTTTGCTTAACGTCATGATGGACTTAAAGAAATGTTGCAATCATCCTTATCTATTCCCGGTCGCGGCCGAGGAGGCGCCTCTGGGCCCCCACGGAAACTATGATACCCAGGCTTTGATCAAGGCGTCTGGAAAACTGGTGCTTATGTCCAAAATGTTGAAACAGCTCAAGGAGCAGGGTCACAGGGTTCTGATCTTCTCGCAGATGACGAAAATGTTAGACATCCTCGAGGACTTCCTCGAGGGCGAAGGCTATAAATATGAGAGAATCGACGGTGGAATCACCGGTACCATTCGTCAGGAGGCCATCGACAGGTTCAACGCGCCCGGGGCGCAGCAGTTCGTGTTTCTGCTGTCGACCAGGGCCGGCGGTCTAGGTATCAACTTGGCCACCGCCGACACCGTAATCATCTACGATTCTGACTGGAATCCCCACAACGACATTCAGGCGTTCTCGCGAGCCCATCGTATCGGCCAGGCCAACAAGGTGATGATCTACCGGTTCGTAACACGCAACAGCGTGGAAGAGAGGGTCACTCAAGTCGCCAAGCGGAAGATGATGTTGACCCACTTGGTCGTGCGACCGGGTATGGGCGGCAAAGGCGCCAACTTCACCAAGCAAGAGTTGGACGACATTCTGAGGTTCGGTACCGAGGAGCTGTTCAAGGAGGAGGAAGGAAAGGAGGAGGCTATCCACTACGACGACAAGGCCGTGGGGGAGCTGCTCGATCGATCGAAGGAGGGTATCGAGTCCAAGGAGTCGTGGGCGAACGAGTACCTCAGCTCGTTCAAAGTCGCCAGCTACTCGACCAAAGAGGGTGACGGCGAAGAGGAAGTCGACACGGAGATCATCAAGCAGGAGGCGGAGAACACCGACCCCGCGTACTGGATCAAGCTGCTGCGGCACCACTACGAGCAGCACCAGGAGGACCAGGCGCGGACCCTCGGCAAGGGCAAGCGCGTGCGCAAGCAGGTCAACTACAACGACGGCAGCGTCGCGCAGACCGAGAACAGGGAGGATTCCACGTGGCAGGAGAACGGCTCGGATTACAATTCGGACTTCTCGCAGGGCAGCGAGGACGACAAGGAGGATGACGATTTCGACGAGAAGAACGACAACGGCGATCTGCTCAGTCGCCGGAGCAAGAGGCGCCTCGAGAGACGCGAGGAGCGCGACAGACCTCTGCCGCCGTTACTCGCCCGAGTCGGCGGAAACATGGAAGTCCTCGGCTTCAACGCGAGACAGAGGAAGTCCTTCCTCAACGCGATCATGCGGTACGGAATGCCTCCTCAGGACGCGTTCAACTCGCAGTGGCTAGTGCGAGATCTCCGCGGCAAATCCGAGCGAAACTTCAAGGCCTACGTATCTCTGTTCATGCGGCATCTCTGCGAGCCGGGCGCCGACAACGCGGAGACGTTCGCCGACGGCGTGCCCCGGGAGGGCCTGTCGAGACAGCACGTGCTGACCAGGATCGGCGTGATGAGCCTGATCAGGAAGAAGGTGCAGGAGTTCGAGCACATCAACGGGTACTACAGCATGCCGGAGCTGGTGCGCAAGCCGGTGGAGCCGGTGAAGGCGGGCGGGGACAGCGCCGCGCCCAGCCCCGCGCCCTCCTCCGCCACGCCCATCACCTCCGCCGCGCCCTCGCCCGCGCCGCAGCCGCCGCACGCCTCCGCCCAGGCGCCCACTCCCGCCGGCTCCGATAAGGACGATAAAGAAGAAACGAAGGACGAGAAACCGGAGGTCAAAGACGTCAAGGAGGTCAAAGACGAGCCGATGGACACGAGCGACGTCAAGGAGGAGAAACCGGAAGAAAAGGAGACTAAGGAAGTGAAGGAGGAGGCCAAGGAGCCGGAGCGCCGCATGTCCGTCGACGAGGAGCCGCCGAAGGAGGAAGAGAAGGAGGAGAAGGAGGCTGAGAAGGTGAAGGAGGAGGTCAAGGACGAAGCGGACAAGAAGGAGGACGCTAAGAGCGAGAAGGCCGAGTCGGAGGCTTCGGAGAAACCGAAAGACGAGAAGAAGGTATGAATTTTTTTCACATAATATTAGTAATTAATCAGTTTACGTTTCTTCATCATTCTGTAATTCTAAATTACATCATCTATGTATGAGTATTTTTTTAATGTTGATAAAACTATCATCTAGCTTGTCTATAGTGAATATCTTAGACCAATAGTTGTATAGGTAGAAAGGTAGAATGCCATTCGATATTAAGTCCATCTATTGTAAAAAATTGATTG